>JAQQSV010007761.1:0-13939 GCA_028646515.1 Pseudochirops corinnae
CTGTTTTTCTGTTTGTTTGTAACTTCTGTTTGTATTCTCTGAAGTTCAGGGTGCTGACTTTTCCTCCTGAACTGGGTAAATGATATGTTTGATTAAAGTAAGATTGTTAACCCATTTTGAGTTGCTTTCCTTTGGAAAAGCAGATCTAAGAACCTGTGCTAGTAGCTGCCCTAGGTATGCTAGGGTGCTTGCTGTTACAATTGGCTACTTACTAGTAGAGTAACTTTGGGTAAGTCATACTTCTTGAGATTTAAGTTTCCTTATCCTTAAAATGAAATGGTTGTTCTAAGTGACCTCTAAGGTCCCTTTCAGTTCTTTTTATTTATTTATTTATTTTTAGTTTTCAACATTCACCTCCATAAAATTTGGAGCTACAATTTTTTCTTCCTGTCTTTGCCCTACCCCTACCCCAAAACAGCAAGCCTACTGAATACCCCTTCCCTCAATCTGTTCTCTCTTATATCCTTCCCCATCACTCCTCTTAACTTTCTAGTAGGGCAAGATGGATGTCTATACCCCAGTGCCTGTACATCTTATTTCCCAGTTGCATGGAAAAAAACCAATATTTTTAAACATTTGCTTTTAAAACTTTGAGTTCCAGATTTTCTCCCTTCCACCCTCCACCCACACCCACTGGGAAGATAAGCAATTCAATATAGGTTGTACATGCATAGTTACCCAAATCATTTCCATAGTAGTTATATGTGAGAGACTAACGATATTTCCCTCCATCCTATCCCATCCTCCACTTATTCTATTTTTTCCTTTGACCCTATCCCTTTTCAAAAATGTTTGCTTCTAACTACCCTCTCTCCCAATCTGCCCTCCCTTCTATTATCCCCCCTCTTATCTCCTACTCCTCTATTTTCCTGTAGGGTAAGATACCCAATTGAGTGTGTAAGTTATTCCTTCCTTAAGCCAAATTCAATGAGAATGTCTCATTCCCTTTCACCTTCCTGCTCTTCCCCTCTATTGTAACAGTTTTCGCTTGCCTCTTTCACATGAGATAATTTACCCTAACCTATCTCTCCCTTTCTCCTTCTCCCAATAAATTCCTCTCTTACCTCTTAATTTTACTTTTTAGATATCATACCTTCATATTCAAGTTGTCCTGAGCCCTCTGTCTCTGTTTACATGAACATACATATGCCCACACTCACATATACATTTATATACACATATACCTTCCTATACATACATATGTATGTATGTATACATATATATATGTATATATATTCCCTTCAACTATCCTCATACTGAGAAAAGTCTTATGTTACACTTATCATTTTTCCATGTAGGAATGTAAATAGTCCAACTTTAATAAATTACTAAATGATTTCTTTTTCCTGTTTACCTTCTCATACTACTCTTGCTTCTTGTATTTGAAAGTCAAATTTTCTGTTCAGCTCTGGTTTTTTCATCAAGAATGGTTGAAAATCCTCTATTTCATTGAATGACCATATTTTCCCCTGAAGCATTATATACTAAGTTTTCCTGGGTATATGATTCTTGGTTTTAGTCCTAGCTCCTTTGACCACTGGAATATCATATTCCAAGCCCTTTAATCCCTTAAGGTAAAAGCTTTAGGTCTTGTGTTATCCTGATTGTGTTTCCACAATATTCAAATTGTTTCTTCATGACTGCTTGTAGTATTTTCTCCTTGACCTGGGAACTCTTTAAATTGGCTATAATATTCCTAGGAGTTTTCTTTTTGAGATCTTTTTCAAGGAGTGATCAGTGAATTCTTTCAATTTCTATTTTGCCCTCTGGTTCTAGAATATCAGGGCAATTTTGCTTGATAATTTCTTGAAAGATGGTGTCTAGGTTCATTTTTTGATCATGGCTTTCAGGTAGTCCAATAATTTTTAAATTATCTCTCCTGGAGCTGTTTTCCAGGTCAGTGGTTTTTCCAATGAGATATTTCACTTTGACTTCTATTTTTTCATTTGTTTGGATCTGTTTTATAGTATCTTGATTTCTCATAAAGTCATTAGCTTCTAATTGCTCCAATCTAATTTTGAAGGAGTTATTCTCTTCAGTGAATTTTTGAAATTTTTTTTTTCCATCTGGTATATTTGGCTTTTTGAGGCATTCTTCTTCTCATTGGCTTTTTGGGCCTCTTTTTTCATTCAAATTATTCTATTTTTTAAAGTGTTATCTTCTTCAGTGTATTTTTGGGTCTTCTTTAACAGGCTGTTGACTTGCTTTTCATTATTTTCTTTCATCATTCTCGTTTCTCTTCCCAATTTTTCCTCCACTTCTCTTACTTGATTTTCAGAATCATTCTTGAGCTCCTCTTTGGCCTGTAACCAGTTTATATTTTTCTTGGAAGCTTTTGATGTAGGAGTTCTGACTTTGCTGTCTTTCTCCCACTCCATGCCTTAATCCTTTTCATTCCCAAAAAGGGATTCTATGGTCTGATTGTGCTTCTTTTGCTTGCTCATATTGCCAGCCAATTACTTGACTTTTGAGCTATTTGCCACAGTAGAACTCTGCTTCCAGAATGGAGAGAGCTTTGTCCCAAATGGCTGGGGATTTTGCAGCTGCTGGAGCTATTGGAAGGGTGTCCTTTCTACAGCCCCCACATGCTCTGGATCACTAGCCACACACTCCAAGATCATCACCCAAGACCGTGATCCTGATCCAAGCAGGTCAAAGCAAGAGCAATTACCCTATGAATAGTCACTTGGTCCCCCTAGGATCAGCAAGCCAAGGAGCTCCTGAGGCAGCCACGCCTGAAGTGCCTACACAGCTGCTGTGCCTCTGCAGCTTCTCTTCCTGGGGGCAGAGGCCAGACAGCATTCTTCTTCCTCCCCCCCCCATTCCAACAGAGTTCCACACTGACCTTTTACTTTGTCTTTGGCATTTATGGGTTGAGAAGTCTGGAAACCACCACAGCTGCTGGTGATTCACTCTCCTGAAATCTGCTCTGGCTGCTGCTGGGCGGGGTGACCCTGGGGCCAGAACAACAGCTCACACAGAGCTGTGCTTGGCTCCCAGCTTGGTGCAATAGACCCTTCCTGTCAGCCTGCTGGGCTGTCTTCAGTGAGAGATTTGTTTCTCTCTGTCACTTTGTGGGTTCTATAGCTCTAAAGGTTGTATAGAGTCATTTTTTTACATGTATTGGAAGTGATTAGAGCAGGAGCTCACGCCAAGTTTGTGCTTCTAACCCTTCCAGTTCTAAATCCTATGCTTCTGTGATACCAAGACCCAATCACTTCTCTCACTGAGTTTATCATCTAGATGGCCAGTGGACTTGAATTCCAGTTCCTGGGAAAAAACTAGAACAGATCATTGACATGATGGTGGTGAACATCTGGAAAAGAAAATGGTTATCACAGCATGGTTCATCAAGAACAGATCATTCCAGATTGCCCTGAGACCCTTCTTTGACAAGATTACTAAACTAATTGATGAAGAGAATTTTATATATATCCTAGATTTTAATATATAGCACATGGTCTAAGGCAGGAGTGGGGAACCTGAGACCTGTAATGTTAATGGAATCTAAAGATCTTCCATGCTCCTTTGTATTGGCAAGTAAGCAGGTACTTAGCACCTTGTTTCAAGTTAACATTTTGTTTAAGCTATTTAATTAGCACAGAAGTAGTTAACACCTTGGGAAGAAGTTACTGATCTAACAGGAAGGGACAGAACAGGGAGGAGCTATGCTGTATATAAGGAAGAGAACCAGCAGGACAGTAAGATTTTCTCTCAGTGAGCACGTAGAGGCTGCAAATTTTGCCAAGAGCCTCCTTCTGGGAACTTTTTCCAAGAACTTCCAAGAACCAGGCTGAGGAGCTACTGTGAGTGAGAGAGAAGGATCTTTATTTGATGGAGCCTGTTCTATTGTAAAGGCGTGGGAATGTGGATGTTCATTGCATTAACCATGTGTATCAACTTTGTGACTACTGTAATGACTTTGGCTTTCTGGTTCTGGGCCTTGGTTTTCTGGTATTTGAATAAAGGCTTTGGTTCTGCTCTCCATGTAAAGAATCTGCTACATTTTGTGATTCACAACTATACCAGCATATTAATAACTACCATGGGTGTTTGAATATTGCATTATTGTTACACAACCTCAAGGCCACATGTGACCTTCTAGGTCATCAGGTATAGCCTTTTGACTCAGTCCAAATTTTATAAAACAAATCCTTTTCTTAAATGGTTGCACTTGAGGACTTAAAGGGCCTCATGTGACCTCTAGGACATAGGTTCCCCACTCCTGGGTGACTATCCTACTTCCCACTAGCACTAATGATTTGGGTTCCCCTTGGAACAAAGTTATTTTAAACTAGATCAGGAATTAGCAAACTATATCCAAGAGCCAACCTGCCAGCTGTTTTTATAAGGCTTAGGAGCTAAGGATAGTTTTTATATTTTTAAGTATAATTATATCTTATTTTGAAATGTAAAAATCATTCTTAGCCTCTCTCTAAGCCACACAGACTGATCCTGCCCTGGACCATAATTTCCTGACCTCAGGCCTAGATTCCTGAGGAATGGGAGGGAGGAGGAGGAATCTTTTCTAATGCTACATGCCTAATGAGCTCCTGGACTTTTTACCATGATTATCATTTATTATCAATCATTTAGCCAGACTCAATTAGCTTTTAAAAAGAGAGATTTTACTAAGGTGTAACGACAAGAACAGCTGGTATAAAACATTTCCCCTAAAGTCTGTAACCCATTCTTACATAATTAATTACCTGTGTAGTCTATGAGACTCTCACACAATTGCATATAGAGACCAGGGAAAATTAGGCTCAAGCTTAGAGATCACATCTAAATGAGCAACTCACAGCTTCAGGAAGTCCTTTTTGCTGTCCTCCTTAAGATCAGTCAATTAAGATGTTCTCTGCAGGAATGGGGTCATTTTGTGCTTGGCTATTTGTAGAGTTGTGGACCTACACTGAGTCTACTGTAGCAGCAATGGCTACAGTTGTTCCAGGGATACTGCTAAGACCCAGATGGCAATATGGGATGTCCTCCAGACTTCTGAAGTTCACAAGATACTCTTCCTTTGCAAAATCAACTCTAGTTCATTCAGTGTTTCATCAGAGACACCTAAATTATTCAAAGCTTTTTTCACACTTTGTTGAAATGCATTTGACAATTTGATCAGTTGAGACAGAGACATCCTCACCTGGTTAAGTTACCAGGATATAGAATTTTATCACTTACTTTAGGTAGACTCATGTCAAGTCAAATATTCTTTAATTCATCATGAAACTTCACTTTGACCCCATTGGATATTAAGGATGTCTGTGACACACAGTTCATTTTTCCTCCCAAAGTCTAGCTTTGATTATAGCCCATAAGTTACAATGGGGATTCAAATCAGTCAAGTTTTCAACACTTTATGTCCATTTATCTCTATTTCTTAAATGAATTTCCTGACTTTTAATTATATGTGGCATAGTATAATACCATTTTGCAGATTTCAGCTTTATTTAGAGCTGAATTTTTTTAGTATGACTGTTTCTCAGTACATAGTCAGTCAATCAAGGACTTATTAAGCATCTACTCTGTGCCAAGGGACTGTACTAGGTGCTGGGAATACAAACAAAAAGAATAGAGCAACCACTGCTGATAATGAACTTACATTCTTATAGACAAGACAGCAAATACACATAAAGTTAATGTATATTTGTATACACACATGTGTGTAAACATATATATATATATATATATATGTATATATACAAAATAGTTCAGTATGAGGTAGGTTTGGAAAACATTAGCAGTTGAAGGATCATGCAAAGTTCATTTAAAACAGTGGTTCTCAATCTTCCTAATGCCGCGACCCTTTAATACTCGTATGTGGGCATATCTGCATGTGGGTGGACCCACCGGCAGATGGATAGAGGAGCGGTGTCTCAGTTCCTAAAACCATTGGAAATATGTGTTTTCCGATCATCTTAGGCGACCCTTGTGATCCCTGTGAAAGGGTCGTTTGACCCCCAAAGGGGTTGCGACCCACAGTTTGAGAACCACTCTTTTAGAAGATGATGCTTGAGCTACCTCTGAAAGGAAGAGATAACAATATATTGCTTCTCAAAAAAAGATTCATTCATTACTGCAGTGGCCACACCTCTCTTAACAGTACAAAATGCCAGAAAGAAAATAAGTTGGAGTATCAACATCTCCCTGACATGTTTCTTCATATAATCTAACATTAGACAACTTCTGCCACCATTTTATACTAATGGGAAAAAAACTTCAGAAACTTGCATTTGAGAGATATCTGAGTATTTTCTATCAATGTCATGGAAAATGTCCCACAGACTCTATTTCAACTCCCAGCAACCTGACTTTCCTCAATACCACAAGGCTTTTCCCTAAAACTTGCTAGTTGTATATCCTGCCCTCCTCCTGTGTCCAGATGACTAGTACGATCCCTATCAGTACAGAAAACAACCTCTAGATAAATTTTCTCCCCTGTAGAAGCTTAAAAGGCCAAAGAACTGATTTTCTCACTTTTGTCTACCTTTCTCTTTGATTCTTACTCAGATACTTCAAGAACCTATGATTTCATTAAAAAGAGCATATTCTCCACCAATGCACATTTCAGTCTCTCAATGGCTTGATATATAGTCTTGCTGAGTTGCTGCCACATGAAACATTTATTGCCTCAATATCAATTTTCTGAAGATAAGCCTTCCCAAACTTAGACCGATCCTTTATTAATATTCCATTGTCGAATTGGTGTTTAAAGTCTTTCCAGCTTCCTAGGACTTTCCAAAGTGATAGAAATGCTCTGTTGGAATCACTTTTTAAAAAATTCAAGGCTCCTTCCATACCATTTAAGAGGATTGGAATAGGAATTACCTCAGTAATTTAAATGTTTTCCAAATAAATCATTGTAATTCTAGCATAGACCCATAGTAAAAAGTTAAACATGTCTTCCATTCATTCTAATGGTCTATTTATTACAAAATATGTTCTTTATCATTTACTTCTTCTGCAATATGAAAAACCTTTTCCTAATTTTCACTTGGGAAAATTTGAATTTTCATATTCTGGACTGTCTCAATCACTTCCAGTCTTTGACCAATTAAAATTATCTGGCAAAAACTAGATGTCTATCCATTGAGAAGAGGCTAAACAAACTAAGATCCTCGAATGTAATGAAAATATTGCCAAAACATGAGTATGAATAATTCAAAGAATCATGAGAAGACCATTATGAACTTATATGTAGAGTAAAATAAGTAGAATCAGGGGGAAAAAAGCATACAGTGTGACTGCAACTCAAATGGAGAGAATAAAACAAGACATAATTAAATGTTGTATAATTATAATGACAGTTCAACCCCCAAGGAAGAGATGAAAAAAATGCACATTCTTCTCTTTCTTGTGGATATGGAGGACTATGAATATGGCTTAGCTGATGCTTTAATTTTGATGAACTGCTTTTTTTCTTTTTTTTTTTAATTCTCAATAATAAAGAATAGTTCACTGGGTAGGGGAGTGAGAAGTATATTTTAAAGTGAAGATGATATTTTTGAAGCCCAATAAAAGGGAATGACCATGAAAAAATAAAGCGATCAATTGAATTAAAAGAATTAGAATTTCCCTCATCAATTCATTTTTTTTTTCTGAAAAAGGCACTATTGCTCCCATTTATCAAGCAAGAATTTTCTTGCTTTTGACCAAAGGCTTTTGACAAGACATATAGACAAAAGAGCAGGTCTAAAATGGTCTATCTTAAGATCAACTATAAGGAAGAAAACAGGAAAAGGTTAGAGTGAGTTTCTCTGCCTAAAAATGAGTATTCTCCCAATGGAATTTGGGTGTCTATATATAATTTAAAAATAGGCTTGCTGAGGTTTATGTGCTCATTAGTTTATGACTGGACCTCCTCAATGCTATTGAAAGCCAAGAACATCTTGACTCTTTCTACCACCTTTTTAGTAAATTGAAATTCAGGCTTCTATTGAACCTTGATTGTTGAAATGGTGGGCAAAGGGGAGAAGCCTGAATGTTGGATCTCCAGTTGCTTTTCCTTTCTGAGCAAGAGGTGTATGAGGGCAGGTACTTTCCTCTTGTTACCTAGGTCAATACCTTTTTTTTTTTTTGAAATAATTTCTCTTGGTGCTTTTTTTTATGCCAGCATTTTTCAATACCATCCCTACCAATTGAATATACTTTCATAAAAAACTAAAACTAGATGTAGTCTGCCAATTCTCCTCCAAGAGGAAGGAATTACTTTTCATCATCATTCCTCTGAATTCAGTTTTGTTCATTGTGCTGACTTGAGTTCTTATGTCATCATGGTATATACTGTTTTCCAAGTCCTGTTTACTTTACTCTTTATCTATTCAAATAAATCTTCCCATGTTGATAAAAATATTCTTATTTTTAGTGTTATAGTATTCCATCATACTCATTTTTAAATTAAATTTTATTTTAATCTAATCAAAATTTATTTTCCTCCTTTCCATACATGTTTATACATTCAATAGCCATCCCAATGGCATTTGAAGATGAAAATATGTAGTGAAACTGAATAAAAGTGGAAAAGATTAGTAAAAATCATTATAACAAACTCTATTCTCCATTAAGGACAATAATGCTATCACCTTTGGACCACAACATCATAAATGTAGAGAAGACAGAAATGACACAAAAAGAAGAGTCAGGAAAAGTGACCAGATTAGACCAAGTGTAAATTGATGCAGTGGAATGTTGAAGAGATCATTGTTGGTTGTCACACAATGAGTGCATTGAGGAAACAGTGTACAAGGAATCTGAAGGAGGAAGAAAAGACATGAGAAAATGTCAGGCCTTAATAATAACAAGAAATGAAACCAAGAAAACAATACCTACCAACTTCAATGACTTTCTGAGTCACCTATGCATGAATTAAGGTCATTGTCTAATAGTATGGAATTTTCATAATCAATATTTAACAATTGGCTATATGTTTGCTATTTTACAACTAGCTGAAAGATACAGAGAATAAAAAATCCTATTGTGCTTATGAAAAAAAGTATTTGACTCAGTAAAACAAAGTACAACCTTATGGCTGTCTTTTTCCAAGATGCATCCCATCCATACATCAAAATCATTCAAGGTTTCTTGAAAGATATTCAATGGTGTATTATCATAAACATTGGGTGAGGCATCAAATAGGAAGATATATACCCACAGCAACTGCAGAGATCCAGGACAGATTCCAAGTAGAAGAAAAATTCCCAATGGATGGTAAGATCTTGCAGATGCTCCAGTTTCTGTCTGCAGTGTATTGATTGCACCAAGCCTCAGGTTAATACAGAACCTTCTGGAAGAGATTTGCAATGACTCAAGAGTTTGGCCTGACTATTTACAAAGCAAAAGACCAAGTAAATGAAGATCTATTGTCCAGATTACCACATGCATTTGAATCAACAGCATATAAAGTTTATCCACTAGTATGTATGTCTGGAAGAGACATGTGTACCCAGAGTTAAATATGAGAAGGAAAGTATGTTGGATTGCCTTTGGCAAATTGAAAACTTCTTTAATGACCCCCAGCTTCCCATGGAAACAAAGGTCCATATTTCAAATACCAACATTTTATTGTTACCATCTAACAATGAGAAATGGAACACAAAGATCTGCAAAAAATGATAAAGCACAGGGCAATGCAGAGATATCCGGGGAGTGTGAAGAATCTTCAATGTATAAGCATCTTGAAAAAAATAAGAACAAAAGATGTCATTGAGGAATTGAAGGAATTGAGGAAAATATGAATACAAACTCACCAAGCTCACTATGCCTATCCATCCCCAGATGAGACTATGTTTAACATCTGATCCAGTTTTGTCTAGCCTTTGATCCTGCCACTGTTCTGTTGCTGTGTCTCTTAAACCAGATATCCAGACACCATGCATGCAAGCCCTAGGGAAACAAATTCACTTTGCTTGGAACTCTCACCCTAGGAAAAAGCTGCCTTGATGGGTATGCATGAGCACAATCTTACCTAGCTCAATAGATATAATTTGTCCCAAACCTGACCATGCTTTATATCCCATCCAACTACATACATCTTGTTATCAGTCTTGATATATGTAATTTTTCCCCCTTCTCCCTCCCTCACTTTTCACGTCTTTAGACACAATAATGAAATCAGTGCTACCATTGTTTATTAAAAGGATACCTGAACAGTCTGTCCCAGGGGTGGGGAGCCTGTACCCTGGAGGCCACAAGTGGCCTGCTGGGTCCTTGGGTACAGCTTTTTGACTGAGTCCAAGTTTTACAGAACAAATCCTTTTATTAAGGGATTTGTTCTGTGAAGTTTGGGTTCAGTCAAATGGCTTCTCTAAATCCGTTTCTTCTTCATAAAAGGCCAAGATTGGACTAGATGATTACTTTCCCTTCTAGCTCTAGATAGGTCTTTGATACTAGTAACTCATGTCCCTGGCTAATGTTGGCATTCCTCTTTAGTTGTTTCCTTCCTTCCCACCCTGCCCATTATATTATAGGCTCTTTGAGATCACTTCTGGATTTATATCCTCAGTGCTTAATAGTGTCTGGTGCATAATAAGCAAGCTTAACAAATGCATTTTCATTCATTTATTCATGAGGGAGACTCTACTACCTCCCAATGCAAATCATTAATTTTTGGAAAACTGTAATTAGTGTAAAAATAAATTATTTTCTCCTTATATTAAGTCAAAATCTGCCTCTCTGCAGCTTATAACCATTATTCCTACTTTTGTCCTCTGGAGCCAAGCAGAAAATTTAATCCCTCAATCATATTACAGCCTTTCAAATACTTGATAACTATGATGTCCCCTCCCCTTGAGAGTTTTCTTCTCCAGGGAAAATATTCACAGTTTCTTTCATTGATCTTTATATGGTACATCTTAATGTCATATAATTCTGGTGACCCAGTGTGAATGTTCTCCAGCTTATTAATGCCCTCTATTAAACGGTAGCACTCATCATTTAACATAATAGTCCAATTTTGGTATGATCATGGCAAAATATAAAGAGATTACACCTCCTACTCTTGTACTATCTCTCTCCTACTATAGCCCAAGATCACATTAGTTTTGATACTTATTAAATGAACTAATTACTGGATCACTTAATTAAAATTACACTGCTGACAAATAATAATCTTTTCAGACAAACTGTGGTCTAATAACACCTATGCCATTTTGTAATTGGAAGTTGATTTTTGAACCAAACAAATTAACTAATTAATTTATTAATTAGAACATATTTACTTACTATGCTTCAGGCACTGTGCTAATTGTGACAAGAAAATGAAAACAGCTAAAGTGAAGCCTAAAAAGGGAAAGTGCTAACTGGACACAATCCCAACAAAAATTTCTTTTTAAGGAATTCTTTACTTCAGTGAATTTTTGTGGCTCTATTACCATTAGGCCAATTCTGTTTGTTAGAGTGTTATTTTCTTCAGTGTTTTTTAATGCCTCTTCTATGAAGCATTATTCCCTTTTCATAATTTTCTAGCATCATTCTCTCTCTTTCTGCCCCCCCCCATTTTTCCTTTAACACTCTTATTTCTTTCTTTAAGTCTTTCAGGAAGTTTTGTTGGGATGGTGTTCAGTTAGCACTTTCCCTTTGCTTTAGCTGTTTTCATTTTTTTTTTTTGTCTTCTTCAGAATTCATTGTAAAGCCTGTAATGGTAATTATTTTAGCAGGTACTTAGCCCTTATTTCTGTGAAAGAAACAGAAGGTGTGAACTCTGTCTCCTGTTGTTGACATAACAGGAAGGGGTTGGCTGAGACAGGAAGCCAATGTGTGTGTGTGTGTGTGTGTGTGTGTGTGTGTGTATTTAAGAACTCCAGAGGAGAGACAGACGGAATCAAGAATTTTCCTCTTGGGGAAGTGGGAAATTGGGAAAGAATTTCTAAACCAGTGTCTCTCATAAAGACCTCATTTCTAAAATATGCAGGGAATTAAGTAAAATCTATAAGAACACAAGTCATTCCCTAATTGATAAATGGGCAAAGGATATGAACAGGCAATTTTCAGAGGCAGAAATTAAAGATATTTATAAGCATAGGAAAAAATGCTCTAAATCACTATTGATTGAAGAAATGCAAATCAAAACAACTTTGAGGTACCACATCTCACCAGTCAGATTGGCTAAGACGACAAAACAGGAAAATAACAAATGCTGGAGAGGATGTGGAAGAATTGGAACACTAATGCATTGTTGGTGGAAATGAAATAACCATTCCAGAGAGCAATCTAGAACTATGACCAAAGGGCTATAAAAAATTGCATACCCTTTGACCCAGTAATACCACTTCTAGGGCTATACCCCAAAGAGATAATAGAAGTGGGAGGAAGACCCATATTCACAAAAATATTTATTGCAGCTCTCTTTGTGGTGGCAAAAAACTGGAAATTAAGGGGATGCCTAGTAATTGGGGAATGGTTAAACAAGTTGTGGTATATGAATGTAATGGAATACTATTGTGCTATAAGAAATGGAGAGATGGTCTCCATATTCATCTGGAGAGCCTTATACAAACTGATGCTAAGTAAGAAGAGCAGAACCAGGAAAAATTTGTACACAATCACAGACACATTATGTGTGTGTGATGACCATCTTTGATAAATTAGACTCTTCTCAGCAACGCAAGGCTATAAGACGACTCCAAAAGACTCATGATAGAAAAGATGTCTACATTTAGAGAAAGAACTAGAAAGAACTAGAAAGAACTAGAGAGAACAGAGTTTGAATGCAGACTGAAGCAAACTACCTGCTCTCTTCCTTTTTCTTGCTTAGTTTTGCTTCCTCTTTCCCATTGTTCATCCCAATGGTTACAATCTTTTTTCACAACCTGACTAATGTTTAATGTGAAAGTATTTGCAGATCCAATACTTAATTGCATGCCACCATGGCTGGGGGGAGAGAGAGAGGGATGGGAGAAAATTTGAAACTCAAGAGATTATGGAACTGAATCTTATAAACTAAAAGTAAATACACAAATAAAATTTAAAAAAAAAAAAGAATTTTCCTCTTGGGGGCTCCTGGTGGAGGGAGCAGAATTTTCACAGCATCTGGAAGCTGGGCTGCTGGACTGAGAACTGAGTTGGAGTTTTCTATGAGACCAGAATCTGGTGAAGGCTAAAGTTGCTGCTGAGGAGGCTGCCTGAAAGGCTGAGATTTCTTCTGGGTCCTAGGGCCAACTGAATTGCTGGAAGACTGAAGAAGCATGACCAGGATAAGACTTTGTTTGTGGAGGGGCGGAGCCAAGATGGCGGCATAGCAGCAGCAATACATCGCAGCTCTCACATAGCCACCCCAAAATACCCATGGAATAGGACTCTGGACCAATCCTAGAACTTCAAAAGCACACAAAGATACTTCCCACTAAAGTCAGCTCGGCTACGAGGAACCATATCAGCACTGCGAACCGAAACCAGCCTGGCCTGAAGCCGCGGCTGTGCCCCGGGGGCGGCCGGGCGGGAGGTGCAGAGAAAGCTCTCAGGTGAGGGATTAGCACCAGCTGCGCTGGAGGGGGGATTGTGAAAGAGGGAGATAAGCGTCCAGCCAAAAGGTCTCCAGAGCAAAGAAGCAAAAGGCGGAGGTTTTACACCCGCCTCCCCGTTGTAGCTTCCCGCCTGCAGACTGCAGACAGCAGGGGGACTGAGCGATTGTTTTCAGGCCAGGGCTCTCGCGTTGAACGGCCTGGATCCGGATCGTTGTCTTGGGCCTCGGTCTTGGAGTCTTCATTATCCAGTCAGCCGGAAGTCTACGGCAGCCGGGAGGACCCCAGCGATTTGGGACAGAGCTTTCCCTTCTGGAAGCAGAGCCCCACAGAGATTTTCAAAAAATTCATGGTCTGAAGAACCATGAGTAAGAATAAGCATAAGAAGCTAAGTAAGAACAGCTCCCAAAACCTAGACTCCTTCTTTCAGGAAAAGAAGGATCATGGGAGAGAGAGGGAGGAGGAGAGCACAGCCAGAG
>JAQQSV010007762.1:0-13939 GCA_028646515.1 Pseudochirops corinnae
ATGTATATATGCCATGTAGAAATACATACACAGACATTTTATGATGTTGCCTTTATAGTCTTCTCACCCTCTTGCTAGAGATGGAACATAGGCTGAATTTAGGAAAAAAAATAAAATCCTGATAGAAAATGTAGGTTTCTCACCTTTAAAAGATTTTTTAAAACATTAATCCTCAAGATTATTATGAGGTAATATATGCAACTTTACTTAATGAATTAAAAACTCTTATACAGTACAAAGTACAAAGTGTATTATATATGTGAGTGTGTGTGCACATACACACAAACATATGATGAAAGAGACAGAACAAGAAATAGAAGTCACGTTTCCTAATAATAGACCTTTGCTGTTGCATATATCACAAAGTTCAACAGGAGCATTTCGATGCTTAAACTATATAATTCTTATACTAAATTTTCATTAAACGAAGGGTTTTTTTTCACTTTTTTAAAACAATAGTGACTGTATCAGCAGAGAGAATGAACAACTGCATTTATTTAGAAGTAAGTATAATTTATTATATTTCATAGAATTATAGATATTTTTTCTGTATAATTAGCAACTCTACAAGTATACCAGCATCTAGCCAAAGATATTTCAATGCTATATTTCTCTTTTTACTTTATGTAAAAGATAAACATAAAAATTAAAGGTGATTGGAGGTAGCCAGGTGCTGAGAGACTGAATTTGAGTTTTACATGCCATTGATAAGTTTTATGACCTTAGGAAAGTCATGTACCTTTTTGAGTCTCAGTTTCCTCAGCTACAAAATGTTTTTGTACTTGGATTTCATACTTCAAGAACTAATGTTTTTATCTTTGTAGATAATCTTAATAATGATACATAATATGATCTCTTTGTGACTATGAACATAGTCATACCCATACAAACATATATGTATACACATAAATACACATATTGTGCTCACATATATATATATATATGTGTTTATACACATTCATATATACATATGAAAGCACATATACATATATACACACACATATATACACCATTGCATGTGTTTGTGTGTAAAATTTTATCAATTATTGGTCCATCCCTTTGACAATGAACTTTTAAATTAGTTACACTGGTTCTCAGACAATGACTTAAAGTGAGTTTATGCTTCAAGTGTTTCCATTTTCGTAGTGGCTACCAGTGGGTGATGCATTGTACTGGGATTGATTTAAAATCTTAGGGTTGCCTCCATGCTGCCATAAGGAATAAAGAGTAATAATAATAATAATAGTTATTATTAATACTTAATGAATGGTGAAAATCACAGTTCTGCTACCTACGCTATATGTTGATTTATGGTGGAAAAATGGACAAAAGTCAAATAGGGTAAAAAACTATGCCTACATTTTTTGAATTGCACCCCTGATATGAATAGTCATGTACTACAGAATTTTTTTATGGTAGGATATTTGGGTATTTTGCAAAATGGTTAAAAATCAGCTGTCCAAAAATTCATTATGCATTTTTAAGTTTAACCTGCATTTTTTACATTTTATCTATCATTTCCTTGAGTCTAGACAATCAAGCAATAAATCAAGTCCTGATCTGGAGCATTCACTCATTTCTGAGGAGTGAATTCTTATATTTACATTTAAAATTTAACAATCAATTATAGAGAGCCATTTCAAGTGGGACAGCAATCCTCTGGGAGATGGGACCTCAAAGGTCTCCTACTTTATCCCACTCCAGACACCGGAAAATGATTTTCATGATAGAATAACTAAAATGATGTCACATAACCTCTGCTTAAGTTCTCTATTGAGGGAATTTGCTTCTTTCCCATTCATCTTTCAGATAGTGCTCAAGGAGTTGGTTGCACAGTGGACAGAATCCTGGACCTAGAGTCAGAAAACCTGAGTTAAAATTCAGCCTTTTTTACTTCCTTGCTATGTGATCCTCAATGAGTCATTTAATCTCTGACTGCCTCAGGTTCCTCAACTGTAAAATGGAGGTAATATTATACCTCCTTTGCAAGTTTGTTGTGAGGATCAAACGGAATATTTGCAAAAGGCACTTAGCATGGTGTCTGGCACATAGCACTGTATAAATATTTATTCCCTTCTCCTTCCCCCTTGTAATAAATATAATCTGTGCCCCCTCCCACTGCCACCTCATGTGAAATCTAAATTTGCCTAAATTTTATCCTCTCTAGGATAAGTACATCCAGTTCCTTCAAATGATTCTCAATCTTCTCACAATCTAATCAATATCCTTCCTAAAGTGTGTTGCTCAGCACCTAAAATAATATAATACTTCAAATGTGATCTAATCAGGACAGAATAGAAAAAGGAGACCTCTTGCCACAACAAAGTAACCACCTCACAAAATTCTTAAGTATCTAATTAGATGATATCTAGGAAGTTCTTTGTGACTATACAGTGTTTCTGGTGTGTTCCAAAAGTCTTAGTGTAGTCGCTTAATACAGAAGGGGTAGAATTAAAATGGAAGAATACGGAATTCACCTGACATAACCCAAATTCACCACCAAACTAGTATAAAATAATGTGTCAAAATGAATTCTGGAGTGGTAGAACCATAAAAAAGAAGAGGATAAAATAATTTTTGAGACCAAGATAATTCAGAAGGTTGGCAGGAATGTTCTGTCTTAGGTAAAAGGAGAGTGCAGCAGGATATGCTTCCACAAGCCATCAGCCAGACCCAAGCACCAGTGCAATTCATCAGTGTGGGCCTGTGACCCAGGAAAAGGCCACCAATCTGAACTCTCAGGTTTATAGACAGTGTGGGAATAGAGACATTGCTCTGGGTCACAGTCCTGGGTGACAGAGTTAGAGCGAGGAGGAGAACTGGTGTGGTGGAGCTGGTGGTGGCTGTGGATAGGGAATCCTGCTTGCAATTCCAGGGCACAAAAGAATGCTTTTGGTTGCTGATCGACAGCAGTACAAGCTAGGAGATGAGTAAAAACCTCTCTTTTGATAATACCACTTTGATAATACTCATGACTCCAGAACAACAGACTAGTGATGAGATCTCACAACTCATATGCAAGAAACTTGTGACACTGCCTACTGCATCCCAGGAGCAGAACCCAATTTTTTTTTCATAAAATTAGAAGTTAATAAAGGGGCTGGAAAATATATGCAAAAAAAAGAAAAGAAAAAGAACCTGACCATAGAAAATTACTATTATTACACAGAATATCAAAACAAAAACTCACAATATGACAATTTTCAAATGGTGACATAAGAAGACTCAAAGAAAAAATTAAATTGGTTTCAGGACCAAAAAGAACTCTTGGAAAAAGTGAAAAATTATTTTAAAAATCAAATTATAAAGGAAGGAGAAAAATTGAGAAATGAAATGAGTGATGCAAGAGAATCATGAGAAAAACAACAGCTTGTTAAGGAAGGTACAAAAATACTCCAGAAAATGACACCCTATAATGAGGCCAAGAGGAGATGGAATCAAAATGGTGTAGTAGAAGCATGGACCTGCCTGAGTTTTCCCCCCAGACCCCTCAAAATACCTGTAAAAATTACTCTAAACAAAAACTAGAGCAACATAAACCACAAAATACAGAGTAAAACAGATTTCCAGCCCAAGACAAGCTAAAAGGCCAAGGAAGGTCCTATCATACCTGCCTCAGAGTGGAGCACAGCCCAGCACTGGCACACACAGGACTGTAGCAGTCCTAAGGGCACTGAATCACTAGCACCAGTGGTAGTTTCCAGACTTCTTAACTCACAGATGTCAAAAACAGCTTCACTGCAGCAGCAGCTGCTTCTGGAGCTCTCAGGTTTATAGAGAGTGTGGGAACCAAGCCATTGATCTGGCTTGGTTAGTCCTGGGTGACAGAGCTAGGGTGAGGAGGAAAACTGGTGTGGTGGGGCTTGTGGTGGCTGTGGAGAGGGAATCCTGCCTGCAATTCCAGAGCAGAAAGGAGTGCTTCTGGTTACTGATGGACCACAGTACAAGCTAGGAGAGAGTAAAAATCTCTCCTTTGATAATACCACTTTTGGAAACTGAGAATTTACAGGTTCCTAGAGATACCTCTGAAAACAGTTGTACAAAACCCTGAAACTTGGGGCAGTACACCATCCACTTAACAAAGGGCTCAAAAGTCAAGTAGTTGGCTGGGAAAATGAGTAAATGATGGAAAATAAGACTATAATACGTTACTTTCTGGGTGAGAGGATTTTTCTTACATTACTGGTGACAAAGAAGATCAAAGCATACAACCAGAGGAAGACAGCAAGGTCAAGGCTCCTACATTCAAAGCTTCCAAGAAAAATATGAAATGGTCTCAAGCTATAGAAGAGCTCAGAAAGGATTTTGAAAATCAAGAAAGAGAAGTAAAGGAAAAATCAGGTAGAGAAATGAGAGAGGTGCAAGAAAATCACAAAAAAATGAGACAGCAGCTTGCTAAAGGAGACCACAAAAAAAAATGCTAAAGACAATAACAACGTAAAAAATAGACTAACCGAAAGGGCAAAAGAAGTCCAAAAAGCCGATGAGAAGAGTGCCTTAAAAAGCAGATTTGACCAAGTGAAAAGGGAGGTCCAAAAGCTCACTGAAAAAAATAATTCCTTCAAAATTAGAATGGAACAAATGGAAGGAAATGACTCTGTGATAAATCAAGAAATTATAAAACAAAGCCAAAAGGATGAAAAAATAGAAGATAATGTGAAATATCTCACTGGAAAAAGCAATTGACATGGAAAATAGATCCAGGAGATAAAATTTAAAAATTATGGACAATCTGAAAGCCATGATAAAAAAAAAGAGCTTAGACATCATCTTTCTTTTTTTTAATTAAATTGTTTATTTTTAGTTTATGTCATTCATTTCCACAAGATTGTGTTACAAATTTTCTTCCCAAATTTCCCCTACCCACCACCCTAAAACAGCAATCCCACTGTGTACCCCTTCCCACAACCTGCTCTCTCCTATATTCTCTGTCATGACCCCTCTGACGTTCTCTTAGGACAAGATGGATCTCCCTATCCCAATGCTTGTATTTCTTATTTTCCAGCAGCATGTAAATAATAATAACAATGATAACAAAGATGATGGTGATGATGATGATGATGATGATGATGATGATGATGATGATTACGTATTTTCTGAACATTTGATTTTAAAATTTTAAATTCTAGATTCTTTCCATTCCTCCCTTGTTAACGCACCCCCACTGGAAAGACAAGCAATTCAATACAGACCTTATATTGGTCGTTTTGCAAAACATCTCCACAACGGACATATTGTGAAACACTGACTATATTTCCCTCCATGCTATCTTGCCCCTCACTTGTTATGTTCTCTACTTTGTCCCTGTCCCTTTACAAAAGTGTGTGCTTCTCACAACACTCCCCCCGACTCTGCCCTTCTCTCTATCATCCCCTCTCTCATCCCCTTTCCCCTGCTCTTCTGTAGGGCAAGATTCCCAATTTAGAGTGTATGTCAATCCCTCCCTAAGCCAAATGCAATGAGAGTAAGGGTTACCCATTCCCTTTTGCCTTCCTATTCTTCCCCTCCATTGTAACAGTTATTCCTTGCCTCTTCTATATGAGATAATTAACCCCATTCTGTCACTCCCTGTCTCCTCTCATTATGATCTTCTCCCACCTCTCAATATCACCTTTTAAAATATCATTCATATTAAATTGATCCTGTGCCCTCTGTCTATGTATACCTTTACATGTATATACACATGCTCACATATATATATATATATATATATATTTATATATTCATACACATATATACCCTCCGATAGAGATATATGTGTGTATACATACATATATGTATATGTATACATTTATATTCCATTCAACTATCCTCATAATGAGAAAAGTTTCAAAAGTTAAAATTATCATTTTTCCATGTAGGCATGTAAATAGTTCAACTTTGATAAGTTCCTCATGATTTCTTTTCCTTGTTTACCTTCTGATGCTTCTTGTAATTGAATGTCAAACTTTTTATTCAGCTCTAGTTTTTTGATCAAGAATGCTTGAAAGTCTTCCAGCTCATTGAAAGACTATATTTTCCCCTGAAACATTATACTTAATTTTGCTGGGTAGGTGGTTCTTGGTTTTAATCCTACCTCCTTGGATCTTCAGAATATCATTATCCAGGCCCTTCAATGACTTAATGTAGAAGCTGCTAGATCATGGGTTATCCTGATTCTGTTTCCAGAGTATTCCAATTGTTTCTTCTTGGCAGCTTGTAATATCTTCTCCTTGATCTGGGAACTTCAGAACCTGGCTGTCACATTCCTAGGAGTTTTCTTTTGGGGATCATTTTCCAGAGATCATCAGTGAATTCTTTCAATTTCTATTTTGCCCTCTGCTTCTAAAAATATCAGGGCAATTTTCCTTGAGAATTTCTAAAAGGATTATTTCTAGGTTCTTCTTTTTATAAACTTTTATTTACGTTAGTTTGCATCATTCATTTTCACGAGATTTTGAATTACAAATTTTCTCCCCATTTTTCCCTTACCCAGCACCTGAAAACAGCTATCCCATTGTATAACCCCTCCCCCAATCTATTATCTCCTATGTCCTCCCCCATCGCCTCTCTGACTTTCCAGTGGGGCAGGATGAATCTCCCTACCACAGTGCCTGTGTATCTTAATTTCCAGCTGAATATAGTTGATAATAATAATAATAAATATTATACATACATACATACATATATATATATATATATATATACACATATATATTTTATATTTGTTTATAGAACTTTAAATTCTAGATTCTTTCTCTTCCTCCCTCATCACCCACCCCATTGGAAGGTAAAGCAATCAAATACATGCTGAACATGTGTAATTACGCAGAATCGTTTCACAGTGGATATATTGTGAGAGACTGATTACATTCCTTCTTCCTCTCCCACCCCCCCCATTCCATTATCTACCTTGACCCTGTCCCTGTCCCTCTATAGAAGTGTATACTTTCATCAACCTTCTCCACCACCCTGCCCTACCCTCCATCAACCCACCTCTCATCCCCATTTCCCCTACTCTTCTGTGTGGCAAGATACCCAGTTTAGAGTTTATGTCATTCCTTCCCTAAGCCAAATTCAGTGAGAGTAAGGTTGACTCTTTCCCTTTTGTCTTCCTGTTGTCCCCCCTATTGTAACAATTATCTTTTGCCTCTTCCATAAGATGCTCAACCCCATTCTGTCCCTTCCTGTCTCCTCTCAATCTAAACCTCTCTCAACTCAGGATTTCACTTTTTAGACTATTGTCCCTTCCTATTCAATTGATCTTATGTCCTTTATGGATTCATATATACACATTCTCAGATATGTGCTTGTATGCATATATAAACCCTCTCATATAGATATATGTGTATGTATATGTATATATGCATTTGTATTCCCTTCCCCTATCCTCATAATGAGAAAAGTTTCATCAGTTACAATTGTCACTATTCCATGTTATCATGTAAATAGTTCATCTTTGATAAGTTCCTTATGATTTATTTTCCCTGTTTATCTTCTCATACTTCTTGTGTTGGAGTATCCAACTTTCTTTTCAGTTCTGGTTTTTTTCAGCAGGAATGTTTGGAAGTTCTCCACCTCATTGAATGACCATATTTTCCCCTGGAACACTGTACTCAATTTTGCTGGGTAGGTGATTCTTGGTTTTAATCCTAGGTCCCTTGATCTCCAGAATATCATATTCTAGGTCCTTTGATCCCTTAATGTAGAAGCTGCTAGATCCTGGTTTATCCTAATTGTGGTTCCACAATATTCAAATTGTTTCTTCCTGGCAGCTTGCAATACCTTCTCCTTGGTCAGGGGATTCCGGAACCTGGCTATAATATTTCTAGGAATTTTCTTTTGCGGATCTTTTTGATGAGGTGATCGGTAAATTCTTTCAAGTTCCATTTTGCCCTCTGGTTCTAAAATATCCAGGCAATTTTCCTTAAGAATTTATTGAAGGATGCTTTCTAAATGCTTTTTTTGATCATGGCTTTCAGGTAGTCCAATAATTTTTAAGTTGTCTCTCCTGGATCTGTTTTCCAGGTCAGAGTTTTTTTCAAGGAGATATTTCAAATTGCCTTCTATTTTTTCATTTGTTTGGATCTGTTTAGTAGTATTTTGATTTCTCATAAAGTCATTTGCTTTCATTTGTTCCACGCTAATTCTGAAGGAATTATTCTCTTCAGTGAGCTTTTAAGAATTTTTTTTTCCCATCTGGCAAATTCGGCTTTTTAAAGCCTTCTTCTCCTCATTGGATTTTTGGGCCTCTTTTTCCATTTGAGTTTGTCTATTTTTTAAGGTATTATTTTCTTCAGTCAAGTTGTTGACTCTCTTTTCATGATATTCTTGCATCATTCTCATTTCCCTCCCCAATTTTTCCTCCACTTCTTTTATTTGGTTTTCAAAATCCTTCTTAAGCTCCTCCTTGGCCTGTAGCTTGTTTATATTTTTTGGAAGCTTTTGATGCAGGAGTTCTGACTGTGTTTTCTTCCTCCTGTTCCATGTTTTGATCCTTTTTGTCCCCAAAACAGGAGTCTGAATTTGGCTTGTTGTGCTTACTTTGCTTCATTTGCCTGCTCATGTTGCCAGTCAGTTACTTGACTTTTTAACTCTTTGCCCACAGTGGAAATCTACATCCAGAAAGGAGAGCTTTGTTCCAAATCTCTGGGGTTTTTGTGGCTTCCAGATCTATTTAGGAAGACACTGTCTCTACACTCCCACCAGCTTTGGCTCATTGGTCACTACCTCAGGACCACCACCCAAGACCACAATCCTGATCCAGGAAGGTTAAGGCAAGAGCACTTTGCCTCTGAATGGTTGCTTGGTCTTCTTGCAATCTGCAGGCCAGGAGTTCTGAAGCAGCCATGTGGAGGCAGATGCAGGGCCACCACTTCTGATGCTTCTGGCTCTGGGGACAGATGGCTGGACTTGCTCCTTGTCCTGCCCAAATTCAGCTGTGTTCCACTGACCTTTCACTTTGTCTTTAGCAGAATAAAGGTAAAGGGCTAAAGCACACTATTTAATGCTTTTGTTGAAGTTAAAAAAAACAGGCATAGTAATTCTAATCTCAGGCAAAGCAAAAGCAAAAAATAGAATTAAAGAATTGAAAAAGGAAACTATATCTTGCTAAAATGTATCATAGACAGTGAAATAATATGAGTATTAAACATATATGCACCAAATGGTATAGCATCTGAATTTTTAAAGGAACATTTAATGAGTTACAAGAGGAAATAGTAAAACAATACTAGTGGGAGAATTCAATTTTTCCATCTCAGAACCAGATAAATCTACTCAGAGAGAGAGAGAGAGAGAGACAGAGAGACAGAGAGAGAGAAAGAGAAAGAGAGAGAAAGATGTGAATGGAATCTTAGAAAAGATAAATGTTGGTGGGGTTTAGATGAGATATTCTGGGAAGATGGCCAAGAAGGCTAGAAATTTACAGTCTCTCCAGATTCATTCACAAAGAGATAGAAAATCACCCTGAAATGAAAGTAGCATAGCAAAAGATAAAAGAGCAAAATGGTTATCTTTCTAGGACATTTTGAGAGGATTTCAGAGAAGATGCCATGGGCTGAGGTTTGGTCTGACTGAAGTTAAGCTGATCTAGATGGACTTCACTGAATCAACAAACAGTAAAACCTTAAGGGAAGGAGTCTAGGCCTCAAGAAATTTCATCTCAGGAACCTTTATTTCACAGCCTCAGAAAATTTCACCTGACAAATTTTTACCTGTAACTCTCACGTGAGGTACAGCGGACAGGTGAGTGAGGGAAAATTAAAGCACCACCTGCTGTTTCCAGAAGTCAGGCCTAGTATTGTTGACCAGAAGTGATTAAAGGTAGCAAGAATATTTTAGGGACAGGAATATTTTAGGCTTAGGGGAGGAATAGAAGAGTCAGTGAGGTTAAATTTGCCAGACATAATTCCAGAAAAAAAACAAAACAAAACAAAACAGAAGAACCTGAAGCATAGGTCAACAGTATTCAAAATTCAGGATTCAAACTTGATAATAATAATAATATCAAGCTGCTAAAATTAAATTAAGGCAAAACTTTTTTTAAACAATGAGTAAGCAAAGGAAAAAGAACCTGACCATTGATAACTATTTAAGTAGAAAAAGAGATCTGGCTTCATATTCAGAGAAAGATACTGAGGTTTAAAAAAAAAAGCCACTCCTGCCCTAAAAAGAAATGTGAACTGGTCACAAGCCCAAAAAGCAATCTTGGAAGAACTTAAAAAGGAATTCAAAAATCAAATAAAGAGAATGAGAAAAAAATTAATTCAAGAAAATTATTAATGTTTTAATTAGTAGTTTTTATTTTCCAATTACATGTAAGGATAGTTTCAGCTTTAACTTTTATAAGAGTTTGAGTTCCAACTCGTTTCTGTCTCCTTCCCTTCCCTCACCCCTTCCAAAGATGGAAAACAATTTGATATAGTTTATACATGTAAAAGGATATTAAACATATTTCCAGATTAATCATGTTGTGAAAGAAGAATCAGAACAAAAGGAGAAAACCATGAGAAAGAAAAAAAAGTGAAAATAGTATTCTTAGATCTGCATTCAGATTCATAGTTCTTTCTCTGGATGTGAATAGGATTTTCCATCATGAGTCATTTGGAATTGTCTTAGGTCGTTGTATTGCTGAGAAGAGTTAAATCTACCATAGTTGACCATCCAAAGCCAAAGCAGTAATTAGGGGAAATTTTACATCTCTAAACACTTATATCAATAAAATACACAAAGAACATATCAATGAATGAGGTAGGCAATCCCTCCCCCCCAAAAAATAAAAACTAGAAAAAAAATTAAATCTTCCTAATTAAACACCAAATTGGAAATCCTAAACATCAATGGAGAGAGTAATAAAATTGAAAGTAAGAAAATCATTGAGCTGATTTTATGGAAGAAAGTAGGTAAACCATTGGTTAATTTTATTTTTAAAAAGAAAGAAGAAAACCAAATTACCAGTATAAAAAAAATGAAATGAGTGAATTTATTACCAGTGAAGATAAAATTAAAGTAATTATTAGGAGCTATTTTGCCCAATTATATGTCAAAAAACTTGAAAATTTAAGCAAAAAGGATGAATATTTATAAAAATAAAAGTTGCTCAGATTAACAGAAGAGGAAATAGAACACTTGAATAAGACCATTTTACAAAGAAAAAGAAATGAAATTGAACAAGCTATGAAAAAACTCCTAAAGAAAAAATTCCAGGGCCAAACGTATTCCCAAGTACATTCTATCAAACATTTAAAGAACAATTAATTCCAATACAATATGAACTATTTGAAAGAATAGGCAAATAAGGAGTCCTTCCAAATTCCCTTTGTATCACAAATATGACGCTGATACATAAAATAGGCAGAGAAAGAAAACTAGAGGCTAACTTCTGTAATGAATATTGATGTAAAATTTAAAAAATACTTTCAAGAATACAGCAATATATCATAAAGATCATATGCTATGATATGGTAAGATATATACAAGGTTTGCATGGCTGGTTCAATATTAGGGAAACTGTCAGCATAAACAACCACACTGAAAATAAAACCAACAGAAACTATAGGATTATCTCAACAGATGCAGAAAACGCTTTTGACAAGATGCAGTTCCCATTTTTTATTTAAAAAAAGTAGCAAACATATGAGTAAATATACTTTTCCTTAAAATGATAACTAGTATCTATCTAAATCCATCAACAAGCGTGATAGATAATGGGGATGAGCTAGCTACATTCCTAATAAATCAAGGGTGAAACAAGGATGCCTATTATCACCACTATTATTTGTATTGTACTAGAAATGCCAGCTTTGTCAGTAAGGAAGAAAAAGAAATTGAAAGAATTAAAATAGATAATGAGGAAAGAAAACTGTAATTCTTTACAGATGATATGATATTATCCTCAAAGAATTGCAGAGAATCAACTAAAAATGTACTTGAAATAATTTTCAACTTCAGCAAAGTAAAGGATATAAAATAAACCACATAGGGAGCCAAGATGGCAGTGTAGGAGCAGCAACATATCGCAGCTCTCACATAGCCACCCCAAAATACCCATAAAATATGACTCTAAACTAATCCTAGAACTCCAAAACGCACACAAATATACTTTCTACTAAAGTCAGCTCGGCTACAAGGAACCACATCAGCACTGCAAACCGAAACCAGCCTGGCCTGAAGCCCTGGCTGAGGCCAGGGGCCAGCTGGACAGAAGGAGGCAAGGAGCCTCTGCGGAGCGGATAAGCATCAGCTGCAGCAGCGTTCAGAACTAGGTCAGTAAGAATTGCTAAATAGGGGGAGAAAAGCGGTCCAGCTGAAAGGCCTCCAGGGCTAGAAAGCAAAAGGCAGAGGTTTTGAACTTGCCTCTGCATTGCAGCTTCCATGCCGTCGTCGGCCTGCAGACAGCAGGGGGAATAAGCGATTGTTCAGAGGCCAAGTACTCTCGCGTTGAGCGGCCTGGATCTAGATTTCAGTCTTGGGCCTCGGTCCTGTGAGTCTTCATTATCCAGTGAGCCGAAAGTAAGTAGGAAAGGGACCCAGCACCTTCCTGAGGGCTACGGCAGCTGGGAGGACCCCAGCGATTTGGGACAGAGCTTTCCCTTATGGAAGCAGAGCCCCACAGAGATTAAAAAAAAAAATCACAGACTGATCAACCAAGAGTAAGAATAAGCATAAGAAGCAAAGTAAGAACAGCAACGAAACCCTAGATTCTTTCTTTGGGGAAAAAAAAGAACATGGCAGAGAGAGGGAGGAGGAGAGGGCAGCCAGAGCACCCCCACCAGGGGCCTCTAAAAAATATGAAGATTGCCTTTAAGCTAGAGATCAGCTGAAAAAGGTTTTTAAAACCAAATAAGAGAAGTGGATGAAAAATTGGGAAAAGAAATTAAAATGTTGAAGAAAATCATGAAAAGAGGGTCAGCAATCTGACTGAAGAAATCAACACTCTAAAAAATAGATTAACTCAAATGACAAAAGAGGCCCAAAAAGCCAATGAGGAGAAGAATGCCTTAAAAAGTCGACTTTGTCAGATGGAGAAAGAATCTCAAAAGCACTCTGAAGAGAATAATTCTGTCAAAATTAGAGTGGAGCAAGTGGAGGCAGATGATTTCATGAGAAATCAAGATACTATCAAACAGATCCAAACAAATGTAAAAAATAGAGGGCAATGTGAAATATCTCCTTGAAAAAACCACTGGCCTGGAAAACAGATCCAGGAGAGACAACTTGGGGATTATTGGACTGCCAGAAAGCCATTATCAAGAGCAGAACATAAAAGGCATCTTTCGGGAAATTCTCAAAGAAAATTGCCCAGATGTTCTAGAACCAGAGGCCAAAATAGAACTTGAAGGAATTCACCAATCACCTCTTGAAGAAGATCCCCAGAAGAGAACTCCTAGAGGTGTTTTAGCCAGGTTCTGGAGTCCCCAGATCAAGGAGAGCGTATTGCAAGCTGCTAGGAAGAAACAATTTGGGTATTATGGAAATATAATTGGGATGACCCAGGATCTAGCAGCTTCTACACTGAGGGATCGAAGGGCCTGGAATATGATGTTCCGGAGATCAAGGGAGCTTTGATTGAAACGAGGAATCACCTACCCAGCAAAATTGAGCATAGTATTTCAAGGGAAAATATGGTCATTCAGTGAGGTGGAGGACTTTCAAACATTCTTGCTAAAAAAACCAACACTGCAAAGAAAGTTTGACACTCCAACACAAGAAGCATGAGAAGATAAACACAGAAAAGACATCATAAGGTACTTATCAAAGATGAACTATATACATGCTAACATGGAAAAGTGACAATTGTAACTGATGAAACTTTTCTCAGTATGAGGATAGGGGAAGGGAATACAAATGTATATGTACATATACATACACATAAATTTATAAGAGGGTTTACATATGCAAACAAGCACATATCTGAATATGTGTATAAATGAATCCATAGAGGGCATAAGATCAATTG
>JAQQSV010007763.1:0-13939 GCA_028646515.1 Pseudochirops corinnae
CCAGAGGTCAAAGGAACTAGGATTAAAACCAAGAATCGCCTACACAGCAAAACTGAGTATAATGTTTCAGGGGAAAATATGGTCATTCAATGAAATAGAGGACTTTGAAACATTCTTGATGAAAAAACCAGAGTTGAATAGAAAATTTGACATTCAGATACAAGAAGCAAGAGAAGCATGAGAAGGTAAACAGGGAAAAGAAATCATAAGGAACTTATCAAAGTTGAACTATTTACATTCCTACATGGAAAAATAATAAGTGTAACAACAAGATTTTTCTCAGTATGAGGATAGGTAAAGGGAATATAAATGTATGTGTATATATATGTATATATACATATATATGTCTATATAGGAGGGTATATGGGCGTATGAATATGTATGTGAGTGTGTGTATATATGTGTGCAGGTATACATAGACATAGGGCACAGGATCAATTTAATAGGAAAAGGATGAGACTTAAAAGGTGAAATTGAGAGATGAGAGTAATATGATAGGAGGCGATGGGGAGAGACAGAATGGGGTGTTATCTCATATAAAAGAGGCAAGAGAAAACTGTTACAATGGAGGGGAAAAACAGGAAGCAAAAGGGAATGGGTCAACCTTACTCTCATTGAATTTGGCTTAGGGAGGGAATGACATGCACACTAAATAGGGTATCTTGCCCTACAGGATAGTGGAGGGAAGGGGATTAGAGGGGGAATGATGGAGGGGAGGGTAGTTAGAAGCACACACTTTTGAAAAGGGACAGGGGTCAAAGTAGAAAGTAGAACAACAAGTGGGGGGCAGGATTGGATGGAGAGAAACATAGTCTTTCACAGTATATCCAATGTGGAAATGTTTTGCGTAGCTACACACATACAACGTATAGTGAATTGCTTATCTTCCCAGTAAGAGTGGGTGATGAGGGAAGAAGGGAAAGAATCTGGAATCCAAAGTTTTAAAATCAAATATTTAAAAATTTTATTATTATTATTATTATTACATGCAACTGGGAAATAAGATATACAGGCACTGGGATATGGAGATCCATCTTGCCCTACCAGAAAGTCAGAGTGGGGATGGGGGAGGATATAGGAGAAAGCAGATTGGGAGAGGGGATACAGTGGGGTCACTGTTCTGGGGTGGTGGTAGGGGAAAGACAGTGAGAAATTTGTAACTCAAAATCTTGTGGAAATGAATGATATAAACTAAAAATAAACATAAACTTAATTTTACAAAAAGAAAGAAAAGAGGGACGTTATCTTGGACAAAAGGAGAAAGCAGCAAGGACCTCGACAGGATGATGTTGGCAGATGGAGTGAACAGCGTAAGAGGAGAAGCTGCTGAGGACGAGCAGCAAAGAGCCAGGGACGGGAACCATCAAGCCTGTCCTAGCATATTGTGCACTCAACCAGTCAGTAAACATTTATTAAGCACCTACTGTGTGCAGGGTACTGCACTAAGCACTAGGGATCCAGACAGAGGCTCTTACGGGACAATGGAAGAGAGACTAGAAATATATGCAGACAATCAACAAAGAGGAGTAATAGGAAATAGTTAACTGAGTGAAGACTCTAGAATTAAGAGGAGTTGGGAAAGGCTTCCCATAGAAGGTGGGTTTGTAGTTAGGACTTAAAGGAAGCCTCAGCTGGAGAGGGGGCTTCTAGATAAGGTTTTTCCAAAGAAATCCAGGTGTCCATGAGGCTCATCAAAGGAAAAAGGTGAGTTCATTGGAGGCACTAAGTCTCCAAGAGACAGGGGGTGCAAAGAGACTTTTAGAAAGAAAAGAAAACCCCAAGGGTTTCTTTTGACTTAAAACAGGCAGTTGTGTATTAACACCCTTTCTGTCCTCCTTGCTGGCCCCTCACTCAGATGTGTTCTTTTCTGCCCCTGGAATTTTACTGGCCTGATTAAAACATAGAGACTCTGTCATCACAGTGGCAGGACAAACTGGGATCTAAGCAGCCTCAGCTGTTGTTATCGTGACCTTTTAAAAACATAACAACTGACGAAGCCCTTCTGCAGCAACACTTATGTCTCTCTAGCACTCCTTGGAAATATGGGGTCCCCAGGAAATTATTTTTTCCATGCTCTGCCTTGAGGGTTTTGTTTTTCCTTACCCACTTGGCATCTTTGTTATATGTGTCTCCTGGAGGCCCCTTTGAATTTGCTGTCCATCCTCAAGCCTTGCGATCTTTCCCGAACATCCCTCTTTTCCTTCCCTTCTCTTGTACCTCTCCCTCACTTGGAGCCTGCTGGCATTGAGTGCTCGCCCTGCCTGCCCCTACAACTCCCATCTCTGTCTGCAACCCTGTCTCTATGGCAATGAGAGGCAGAAAGTGCTGAAGCAGCGAACTATGGAAGGACTGGCAGAGGAAAGTCGAGTGTGTGGGCTCAGGAGGAATTGCACTTAATCCCTGGGATGCCGAAGGTGCCAGAGAGGACAGCTCGGTGGTGGTTGAGGGGGAGACTCCCACAATTAAGCCTGGCAGACTTGGCAGCCTGGTTACTAGAAATATTGTATGTTAAGATGTATTTCATTTACAGTTAGTAAGTTCTTCACTCAACTGGAAAAAAATGTTTAAAAAACTTTTTCCTTTTTCTCTTTTAGGAGGCCAGATGCCCCAGTGCCTGATGGGGAAGGTGAAGCAGATGCCAAAGAGAGTTCAGATAGTGAATCTTCTTTTAGTGGCTGAGCTCCGTATTGACCATGTAGAATTCATGTATCTGTATAATCTGTACATGAACAGAAGGAGGGATGTTTTGACAGCTTATATGCATTAGACCTGAGGTGAAATTCATTTCTATTGTTTTGGAGGGTGACATTTTTCAGAGATCACCTCTCTTCCAAAATATTTGCCAAGTCTAAGATTTTTCAGCTCTTCCTAATGGCTTCTAATCACAAGCTGAAAAACATTATCTAGGAATCATCTTAATTTGTGAAAATTTTCTATAATGACTAACTTGAATTTTGTCTGACCCATAAAGGAATTAATAAAGAGCCACACAATCAGCCAAAAATTATTTCTGTGTTTTAAAGATGCAGAGGATATTTTATTATCATGGTGGACGAGTAACTTGACAAGTGTGCATCTTATTCCTGCATGGAAGAATCTATAACCCCAGTGTACCTGAATAAGTAAAAACTGAGTAGCCTGATTAAAATAAAGCATAATGGTATTACAGTCACTAAGCTGTGATACTTGATCGATGCAATATAAGTTGAAAGACAAAAACCATTTACTTTGAGTTTCATAGCAGGTGATATACTTCGCAATTAGCTCTACCAAACATTGAACTTGGTTGAATCGTAGAGGCTATTTGTACTAGTCACTTCAGCATGAAAGTGTTCAGGTTGACTTCACTTCCATAACATTTACTAAATAATTTTCTGTCCAAATGACAACACAATTCATGACGGCGAAGATAGTTCTCTTGCTGTTTACTAAAGAATAACACCTTTCAGCACTTGGCCATCATATATTACCGAGGTCAGAGGTAACAGTCAACACTGGCTGTCAATACAGTGTCCTCCTGAAAGAGTTAGCTAGGTATCTGTGTTACCCCTTATGACTCGCTGCTCAAAAAGAGCAGTTAATTTGCACATATTGTAGGAGCCTCTCACCATTAGAGACAATCCTCTATAAATAATAGTGCATAACAGGGAATACCTTAAGAAGTCTCTAAAACATTTGTTATGTGGAGAAATTGAAAAACTTAGTGGATGGTGCTATTTCCCAGTGACTGAATTGACCTAAATTTACTGTTTTACTCTAGAAGTATAGAATTGTTCTATTTCTCCTTTGATCTGAAGCTAGATTTGATACTAAGCCATACTTAAGACTTCCAGAATTTTTCCATTTAAAGATTTATTTTTTTTAAAAATCTACCAGTAATGAGCCAAGGATTAACAATAAACAAGTCTATATCTTTATAGTCTATTGTAATTATGATATAAATTTTAAATGTTTCCCTTGACACACAACCCATTGAGTTTCCTTATATCCATAAGCAAAACATAGCTTCTGTTAAAAGAGGAATGGTGTCCACGTGCTCTTATAAAGCATCGCCCAGGTAACCCTATTCAGTAAAACTGCTTTGTTTCTGAACAGCTTGCTTAAAATAACAAACTCCATCTCCAGAGTTCACAAAGTATGGAAATTCCCACGTTTTAATCTTGTATGTAATGTAGCAATGTTACAGTATTGCCAGTGTGGTATTCATTTAAAAAAAATTATTTTGCCTTCTTTTTCTTAAAATGTTAATAAGCTAAGGTACAAAAATGAGTGTCACGGTGGTGGCTGCCTCAGTCTGTCCAGGTTGGACAAGCCGTCTTTTTTCTTCCCATCGAAGTTCTAGTTCTGGTTCCACAGATATCAGTAGTTCGTAAATGTCAGTGCAGTTGGATTGATCTTGTATTGCCTTTCTCTGCCCTGCTACAAGGAGTGATGTTTCTCTAGATCTTATCAAACACCTAAGTGAATGACTAAGAAGACAGAAATATAGGCTAACAAACCTCCCATTTTACAATTTACTGTAAGATGGGTTCAGAATCCCAGCTCTGCTTCTTACTCTCTTTGTGATCTTGGACAAGTCAGCTAACCTCTCTGAACCTCAGTTTCCTCTTTTATAAAAGCAAAGGTTTGAACCAGATGATTACTGAGATCCCTTTGGCTCCAAATCATAGCATTTAGATATAATACATATTTTTTGCTGCCCAGTTAATCTTGTTAGTACATTTTCAGCAATAAATAGTCTTGAAAAAATATCAATAAAAATATTTTCAGTATGTGGACATCATCTTGTCCAGTTTCCTTGTTTTAGAGGTGAAACAATGAATGCCAAGAAAGGTTAAGGTGATTTGCTTAAGAAATTTAAAATTCATTTATGTCAATGAGAAATGCTTACTTTGGCCATTATATTCCTATGTATTAAAATACTAGTCCTTTGTAAGAACTTTCAAAATAGATTTGAATAATCTTATTAAACTTGCCTTTTGTAAACTGCACATTGATTCCTTTGAGATGAAAACTTGAGTCAAGTTATTTCCAGAACTCTCTTAAGAATATTCTAACATTTGTTTTACTTCTCTCTTTTACTTTCTCACTTAAACAAAAATTGTATGGCACTGTGCTGTTGTAGAAACCAGCTGTTTCTCCAGAAGCCATCGTGAAGAGCTGGAGGGTACTGCCTGAACACCCTCAGCCATGCCTCCTTTTTCTTCAGGTAGTAAGAAAGCTTCTGGTAACATTGGTGACACTTTGCTGTACATTCATTCTTACTTTAGAAATCCCTCCTGAAAAGCTCGTCATGATTATTTTTAGGTAGCTGTACCTTTAAAAAAGGACAAACAAGAAAAGACTTTATCACTTCTGTTGTTGGACAATCCGCTAAGCTGAGATACAAACCAGTGTGGTGATTATTAATCAAGGTAACATAACCACATAACCCATTCCAGTACCATCATGGACATTTATAGCAAAATAAAAACTTGAAAGACTCCAAAAACATTTCATTATGGTGTGGGTAAGTTCCTTTAGAGGTCAGTTATCATTCTCAGAGCTCCCCCAGTAAAATGCCATCCCCTATTGAAGGCCTCTAAGAAGATTACCCAGTATCCCTTCCTTGTTCCAGTGTTGAATGACCTTTCAGAAATGTTTCAGAATAGGAAGGCATTGTGCTTAATATGAATCCCTTCATCATTCAGCTTGAGCCCATTTTCTTCCTCACCAGTGGAGATGGGGAAAAAAAAAACCCACTGTTCCTTTTCTGCCATCTAATATGTCGTGGGCTCCCAGACAAGTAGAGAAGAGAGGGTTCATGGACTCAACAACCCCACTTTAATGAACTGATACTTCCTAGGTATGTGAGCATCTGATCTTTTCATAACTGGGTAATATTGTGAAACCTTATGCTGTAGGTGGTACAAGGGGGTATAGCCAGTGTAGAGATGAGATATTTACCTGTGTTTGATGTACAAATCCCAGGATTTCATTTCTTAACAAACATTCAACTTGAAATTAACCAAATACATATTGAGGCTCTACCGTGTGAAAAGGAGGTTCTCAGAGAACTCAGTCTTCTAGCGGGGGACAAAATCTAAAATCCTAAAAGTTTTTTTTAAGTACTTTAATTATATAAGCATCAATAATAGAAGACAAGATAAAAAATGTTATGAGACAGCCTGTATGACTCATTGCCAAATGAACGGCATAGATAATGAGGACTCTGATTTCAGGTAAGGGTCTCATTGCTATAGTATGGAAAGATTTTACTACATTTACTAAGATCTTTTCAAATTAAAATTCTTCCCTCTAAACCAGTAGTTCTCAACCTTCCTAATGCCTCAACCCTTTTATACAGTTCCCCATGTTGTGGTGACCCCCAACCATAAAATTATTTTCGTTGCTACTTCATAACTGTAATTTTGCTACTGTTATGAATCGTAATGTAAATATCTGATATTCAGGATGTATTTTCATTGTTACAAATTGAACATAACACACAGGTTGAGAACCGCTGCTCTAAACTCTTCCTTGCCTAATTTGATATGCTTCCAAGTCATTGATAAAATGTTTAAAAAGCCTAAGTCCTAAGACAACCAACATTTATGTTCCAAGTCAAACAACCTAGTAATGATAACTCAGACATCAGTGAGATCTCTGATCATTTTTGTACCCACTGTGGAATCTAGCACATTTTTCTCTGATGCATTCTAATATCTTCTGCTTTATATTCCAAATTAATGGTATTTGGCCCAAGACCAGAACTATAATTGACAACAAAAAGGCTAGGAAGTACCTGGAATTGGTCAATACTGGCACATTTGCCCTGCCTTCACATCCTACTGTCTATGCTGAAGAATGCCTATGTGTGGTATCAGCTCCTGAGACAGCTCTTAGAAAGTATCTGTTCCTGCCATGCCTCACCCTGTTGAAAGCTCACCTATCTTTTTAGACCCAGCTCACATACCATCTTGCCTGATAACCCTACTTGAAATGATCTCTCCTTCCTTTGAACTCTCCTATCACTTTCTCTGAATGTCTTAGACACGTTAGGCACACATGTCATCTAGGTTTGCTTTCTCCTTGTGTCTAAAAGTATATTACATATTGCAGACTTTCAGTACATGTTCATTGAAATTGAATCCATTAAATTCCATCTCAAGCAAATAGATGCACAGTCTTATCACAGCAGTGGGGCATCTTGGCTTTGAAACATTTTTGACCTTTTAAAAACTTTCTTTTTGTAACATGGCAGAAGACAGACTAATACAATACAACAATTACTAAGATCAAAGAGAGCATGTTATAAAATAACAGCTTTTGTTCTCATCCTTTTAAAATTATATCCAAAATTGAATGAAGTAGCTTTTTTAAAGTGAAAATAATTTGCTTAGAAAATACATCCCTCAAACTCTCAAATGGTATGAGACTATAATGCACAATAAGGTCACCAGTCAAGCAACAGCATAAATAACTTTAATTCTGCTCTTTAACGGGAACATTCCATGATCTGTTGCTACACCAACCACATCCACAACCACATCCACTTCTTACTTGCTAATGGAAGAGACTGGTATCTCTTTAATAACTTTGCTGATAGTCCCTAAGTGTCTGCCAACATCAGGACATAGTAGGATTGGAAGAAGGGCCTATATGAAAAAATAGGAAACTGCTTTAAGCTTTTTTATTAAGTGGGGCTTTGGGAAGGGTTATTCAGTCTTGTTGAGTCAAAGTTAAGAAAGCAATCTACCTCCATTTTCTGGTGTGTTTTTTTTTCCTCCTTTTTCCTATATGTAAATATGTGACCTTTTCCTTTGGTATTAGAAACTTAAGTAATGGAGGTATTTCTCATTTCTACTATCCTCATAGTAACTTTGAATCTCTGCAGGTCTGCCTTTTGCTGTAGCCTGCTCTCCGGAGAGTAGAAACTGGGTAGAGAAGAAAAGGTTCTCTTTGCTTTTGATTTCCTTTAAGTAAAGGAATTTAATTAGTTTCAGCTTTCTGGAATTAGTTGCCAAAACAACTCAATAAGGTAATGATAATAGTAGCAAAGCATGGCTTTGGAAAAAGCCAATTTATTAAGTAGAAATCCATTTAATTTGACTTTACAGATGTAAAAGTGCTAAAAAAAACATTTTGACTATAGAGATTATAAGGTGTAGGTAGATATAATCTGTAGTTTGAGGGTGGAAGGGCTGTGTTTAATTTACTTTTCCCTCTTTTTATTTGTCTTAATCATTTGAGGGCAGAGCTTTCTCATTTTGGCAGCAAGCGTTAGATTGAGAGATTGAGTCAGCCTAAAGTTGCAACATTCACAGCAGAAAAAAAAGGGACAAATCAAACCCCAAATAAGCTTCTCCTTCTGGAACAGTTTCCCAAGCGGGAACAGCCTGTTCACTAATTGCAAAGATGAAGTCATTTGTGTTGTAGTAATAGTGAAGGCTTGACATGAGAATCTTTCTGTTCCATCTTCATGTGTCTACAATGTAATACTGATGACAGGTATTTAAGAACTGTCTGTCCCCTCCAAAAGGTTCACAGTCTGCTAAATGCTATCAGAATGTCTCTCTGCACATAGTTAAACAGATCAGACCTGCTTTGAAGCAAAGCACATGCTTTGTGTGGTAGGCCATGCTCTGATGCAAGCGCTCCCCTTCAGATTTCACAGTTAATAACAAATGATTAGTTTCTGAATAATGATCTTCTCACTTATTTGCATTTTTTTTCTCTTCCAAAACAGATATTGTATCTCGGTTTTCTAAAGGAAAGGCATTGTACTTGAAAACAAATTTTCTTACTTCCAAATGCATATAACCTAGGAAAACATAGTAAAATATATTACATGATGTCCCAGAGCCCTGTTCAAGTTTATTTTTCATTGTATAATCAGTTCCATTTGGTTGTGGAATCCTCGAGGCTATTTCATATTCGGTTCAGCACTAGCTAGTACCAAATTTGGTGGTTTGCAAAGTGGATTGTTGGTGTGAAGAAGGGAGGATCTATAAAGTGCAAGCAATTAAAATCAAAGTAAGTCATATATTCAAACACATCCTTTCCATGAGCTTAGAAGAAAAAGAATGAATAGCCCTTAAACCCAGGAATGCCCTGTCTTTCAGAACAGTTTCAATCTGAAAAGAAAATAATCTTTCAACTGCTCTGGTTTTTTAAGAATTCTCAGTCATTATTTGATGTTCTAACAAAGAGGGGTTGGCTCCAAGCTTATTCTGGAAGGAGTATATTTTGTAATATTCTCTTCTTTTGAGAAGGGTTCCAGCTTCTCTGGGCACGTCAGGATGTATATTCCTCTAAAATCAGGCATACTATAATAGGCTCTTTTCCATTCCCCTCACTTAATGGCCCCAAATAATGGAACTTTTTATTTTTTGTTTTATTGATTTTCATAATATGCAAACCGTGCGGGACAGGCCGTTAAAACAAGCCTTCAGTTTCAGTCATCACCATGGAAACGATGGAATGTAGACAAACAATCCCAGGCAATAGCTGAGCAAACTTTAACCTGTTTATTACAGTTATTTTTTCCTTCTCTACAAGTATAAAGTGTTGGCAAGGTATCGACTGGGAAACATTTCAAAAAATAAGAGAAAATAGAACCGCTCCATCTCTTTTTGAGATAGAAACGTTGGACTTTCCATTGGTTCATGCACAGTAAAGAAAACCTTAAATGCCTCCCCCAACTCATCAGTGAACCCATTTACACTGTCTCCTGATCTTATAAGATACATAAATATCCCATAACTCCTTAAGAAATAAAGGGCGCAGAGCCTGCAAAAGAAATACGTTGTAATGTGGAGCTTAGAATTTTGGTCAAGGCACCCTCCCACCCCAGTCGCTCCAAACCTATGTCAAGAAGGGGATAGGGACTGGATTGGATCTGTTGTTTCATTGTTGCAGAGAATTCAAAAGCATGGACAGCACCTTCTCTGCAATGGATGGCCTCACAAAGTTGCCTGGGTCTCTGACTTGATCAAGGCCACACAGCCAGTGTATGTCAGAGACAGAACTTGGACGTGGTTTGTCCTGGTTTCAAGGCCAGTTCTCTATGCACTTCATTGGGTTGGACTTGAAATTCCCCTAAGGTCTTGCTGTACCACAGAAATATTAAACTACAGGTCCAAGCCAGAGAGAGCCAGTCCTTGGACCACAGAACCTTAGAGATGGAAGGCGTTTCAAAAACATGTAGTTTGTCCTCTTAATTTTAAAGATCGTGAAACTGAAGTCTAGAGAGAAGGAATGAATTCTGGGAAATCTTACAGCTGGATAGGGCCTGAGCTTTTGGGAGCTCTGGTCTCTCCTGATCCCTAGTCTAGCTCTGCTGCCTACACCCCAGAGACCTTCTCTGCCAATGATCATCCACACACATTCTGGAATTTCAGAGATGTAATTGGCTTTGGTTTGGGGTTTGGTTTTTTTTTTTTTCAGGCTAGAGGAGCTAAGAACCACTTTAGGGCTTTAGGCTTTCTTTACTCCAAGCCCCTGGTCTGATAGAGTTTTTTGAGGTGCCCCTTTTGCTCCACTACAGATTCCACTCACTGCTATTATGGGAGAAAAATTCATCTAAAAACTTTTCTGTGACAGCCCTTTATATATCCAAGGACAGCTGCCATTCACCAAGTTCACTAAGATAGGACTTTAACTCTTCCTGATTTCTTTCTGAAATCTTTTCTTCTTCAGGTTTTCTTTGCATTTGTTGTTCAGCCTGTAGCATAGTTTCCAGTCCTTGCATCATCCTGTTTACCCTCCTTTGCATGTGCCCTAGCATACTTTTCCTAAAATATGCCCAGAACTGGATGCAAAACCCTCAGCTGCCATTGGATTCACACACAAGATAGGACAATGGCTTCCTTCATCCTAAACATATGGCCAGAAGAGTCTGTATATTTTGGTACCTCTTGACATTATACAATGAGGAAGGCCACCAGTATGTTGCATAAGCTTCCCATAAAAGTATTTCAGGACAAAGGGAAAAGAATCACAGAATGAAAAGACATAAGTGGGTTGCCATTTATTTTAGAGGTACCAGACTCCAGGAGATCACAGATTCATAAACAGATCTATATCTGAATATTATATTTGCCTGAACATTTCCCTTTCTGGGTCCCTCCCGTGATCCTGGAGAGATGGGCTAAACATTTCCATGGTGTTCTTAACGGACCGTCATCAACCAGTGCTGAAGCCATTGACTATACCTCAGGTTGAAGTCAATCCCTCTCTAGCTGAACTTCCAACTGAAGAAGAGATACTGAAGGCCTTTAGGCTCCTTTATTATAGCAAAGTGCATAACACTGATTCCATCCCAGCAGATATCTACAAGTCAGGCAGTCCATTGCTCATACAAAAGCTGACTGAAATCTTCTAAGTTGTACAGCAAGATGAGGTTATCCCCTAGGAGGTCAAGGATGCCTCTATTGTCCATCTCTGTAAAAAAAAAGGAAACCGATTGTCCTGTCACAATCACAGAGAAGTCTCTCTCTTAGTCATTGCTGGCAAGATTGTTGCCACAGTCTTCCTGAATCAGTTGATCCTTCACCTAGAAGATGGTCATCTACCAAGAGCCAATGTAGCTTCAGAAAGGGCTAAGGAATGATCGACATAGTGTTTGCTGCCTGCCAATACCAGGAGAAATGCCCAGAGCAGAAGGGAGGTCTGGACACAACATGTGTTGGCCTGACCAAGGCCTTTGATACTGTCACTTGTAAGGTACTTATGGAAGAGCACAGTGAAATTTGGTTTCCCAGAGAAGTTCATCAGTATTGCACACCAGTTTCATGTGACATGCTTACGTGGGTTCAGGATAAAGGATGATGCTCTCATACTTTTTCAGTCACCACTGGAGTAAAGCAGGGTTGTGTGCTTGCTCCTGTGCTTTTTCCATGACGTTGTCAGACTCCTTCAACTAGGACAAAAAATGGCATCAAGGTCAGCTACCACTCTGATGGCAAACTGTTTAATTTGAAAAGGCTACAAGCTAAGAGTAAAGGGAAAGCTGATGATTGTGCATTCAATACAGCCTCTGAGACTGAGATGTAACAGAGTATGGATCAGTTCTGTGCCACTTGCGCTAATTTTGACCTGACAACCAACACCAAGAAACAGAGGTTCTCCACCAGCCAGTGGAACCATTTGTTACAGCAAATGGAGAAATTTTGAATGCTATGGATAAGTTCACTTACTTTGGCAGTATATTTCCAGGGATGTACATATAGATGATGAGGTTAATGCACACATAATCCCAGAACTAGCTCAGAATTTGGGAGACTCCAAAAAAAAAAGTGGGAAAAAAGAGGTATTAGGTTGCACGCCAAACTGAATGTCTATGGAACTGCTGTGCTGACTTCATTGATGTTATGCCTGTGAAGTCTAGACAGCCTTGCAGCACCATGCCAGAAAATTGAACCAATTCCACTAGAATTATTTTAGGAAGATTCTGAAGATTACCTGGCAAGATAAGATCCCAGATACAGAGGTCCTCTCTTGAGCTGAACTGAGTCAAATATTCAAACTCTCCTGCAGAGAGCACAACTGCAATGGGATGACCACATAGCCTAAATGCCAAACACACATTTACCTAAAAGACTATTTTATGTAGAACTCACACAAGGTAAGTGTTTACACAGTGTTCGGAAGAAGTGGTACAAAGTCTCTCTGAAGAACTTTCGTATCAATTGTGTGATATCAGAGACACTGGTGTGGGACTGCCCAGTGTGGCATGCCCACATCAAAAAAGGCACCGTGCTCTATGAGCAAAGCAGAATCACAGTAGCACAAAGGAAACACGAGATGTACAAATATAGACACATCTCCATCCCAGCTGTTCAAAGGGACTATTTGTGGTAAAGCCTTTTGAGCTCATATTGAACCAGTCAGCTACATTTTTGAACACATTGTACCTCGACCCCAGCATCATGATGACAATTGTCCTCTTTGAGTAAGGTAGAACAACAACAGCACGCACACCAGTGGCCATCCTGGAGCCAAGACTCTTGCTTATTCCCTGGACTTTCAGACTGATACTATCTCTCCACAGGGACTGTCAGGTACCTTCTTTGTATACTCTAGAGAAAAGTGACTATTCCTTGCAAGTACCAAAAGAACCGGAAGAAGGTTTGGAATGACTTCAGCTCTCAGTCTTGACTCAGCCTAGCTTGCAGTCTACCTTTATTTCCTTCTGACTGTGTTGCCTGTGCAGGAGTTCTTAACTAGAGATACCCAGACTTGTTTTTAATACATTTCAATAACTGTTTCAGGATAATTGATTTCCTTTGTAACCCTATGTTTTATTTTATGCATTGAAAAACAATTATTTTGGTTTTTTCCATTTTGGAGGGGGGAGGGCAGGGCAATTGGGGTTAAATGACTTTCCCGAGGTCACGTGGCTAATAGACATTAAGTGTCTGAGGGCAGATTTGAACTTAGGTCCTCCTGACTCCAGGGCTGGTGCTCTATTCACTGTGCCACCTAACCACCCTGAAAAACAATTCTGAGAAGGGGTCCATAAGCTTCAGCCAACTGACTGCCAAGGGGGGTTCAAGACACAACAAAGAGTTAAGAACCCTTGCCCCAGTTTTGAAAACGGAAAGAGAAAAGCTCCACAATTTTATGTAACAAATCTTAAGTTCAAGGATATTCGTTAATGGTCACTGTTCTGAATACAGCCTTGAGTGGTACAACTTAATCATGAGAATATGATTCCACATTTGATTTTGAAAAAAAATTTTTTTTTACAAATACTTATGGGAGAAAGTGCTATTGCTATGGGCAAGTCCAAGTCATTAGAGCCTGGGCAACCTACCTGGTTAACACTGGACATTGGTATTCCTGTCCCTCTGGTATATTATCTTCCAGCTGACAAGAGAAACAAATACACATTTGCTTATGCATTCAGTGAATAACTGCTTAAGGGAGAGGATAAGTGACTTTCATTTTTTTTTTT
>JAQQSV010007764.1:0-13938 GCA_028646515.1 Pseudochirops corinnae
TCTCCCCCCAGCAGTTCTGTCCCACAAATAGTAGAGGGCAAGGACCATCCCTAAATAAGAGAGCCAGTTTTAATTTGCCCTTTCTTGATTGTTATCATTCAGTTAGGTTTCAGTCGTGTCCAACTCTTTGTGACCCAATTTGAGGTTTCTTGGCAAACATACTAGAGTGGTTTGCCATTTTCTTCTCTAGCTCACTCTATAGATGAGGAAACTGAAGCAAACAAGGTTAAGTGACTTGCCCAGGGTCACACAGTCAGTTTTTGAGGTCAGATTTGAACTTGGAAAGATGAGTCTTCCTTACTCTAGGCCTAGTACTCTATCCACTGTGTCATAGTCATTGACATACTTAATAAATGCTTACAAAATGAATTGGATGAAACATATAAACCACTCATGGCATACTTCCTAGGGTTTGAAACTTTGATTCCCCAGTCAGTCATTTAATAACAATAATTTTTTAATGGCTAAATTTTAAATAAACTAAAATGGTCTAATATTTATTGTATAGCCATGTTCTCAAAAATTTTAAAAACTTTATTTTTTTTATTTTTCTAGCACCCAGCACAGTACCTAGCACACAAGAGCTTATTAATGCATGCTGATTAATTATGGAATTGATTAACTCCATAGCATATATGCAAGTGCTCTGTAAACTCTTCTTTACATGGAACAATATTGCTTCAAACTATGTCCTAACTATTCATATTTCAATCACTCAATCAACACACATTTATTAAGTACTGACTATGGAGGAAAGGTGCTGGAAGACGGGAGGTTAGGAAATTCTTCATATGAAAGATATGATTTGAACTTGCCATGACAGAAATGAAAGAATTCCAAGAGAAGGAGGCGGAGAAAGAATGCATTTCAGGCATAGAGGTAGGAGATGGAGTATCACAAATGAAGAACAATAAGGAACATGGTTTATGTGGTGGGGACTAATATCCAACAAGGCTGAAAAAGTAAGTTGGGACTTGTTTGTTAAGGGTTTTAAATGTCAAAGAGAGTTCATATTTGAACCTGGCAGTAATAAGGAGCCAATGGAGTTTATTGAATAGAGGATTGATATAATCAGATTTGTGCTTTAGGAAAATCACTTTGGAAGATGTGTGAAGGGTGGATTAAAGAAGAATGAGATCTGAGTCAGGGAGGTTAACTAGAGAGTTCCTAGAATAGTCCAAGTGGAAGGTTATGGAGGCCTGAATTAGGGTAGTGGCTGTGTGAAGTGGAGAGAAGGGAATGGATGCAAGAGATGTTGGTGTAGGTGTAGGTAGATTTGACAAGATTTGGCAAGTGATTATAAATGTGGGATGAGTGTGAGTGAGTAGTTAAGGATGACATCAGGGTTCTCAACCTGGATGCCTAGAAGCATGGCAGTGCCTTCTACAAAAATGGGGAAATTGAGAAGGGAGTGGATTATGGGGAAAGAATGAGTTCTCTTTTGGATATGTAGAGTCTGAGATGTCTATGATATGTCTATACAATTTGAAATGATTGGTGACATGAAGCTGCGGGAAGAGAGAGAGAAAGAGAGAGAGAGAAAGAGAGAGAAAGAGAGAGAGAAAGAGAGAGAGAGAGAGAGGAGAGAGAGAGAAAGCGAGAGAGAAAAGGAGAGAGAGAGGAGAGAAGAGAGAGAGAGAGAGAGGATGGAGGAATTTGGGAGTCATCTGAATAAATATGATTGACTCCATGGAAGCCAATGAGAACATTAAGACTGAGTGTGAAGAGAGAAAAGAGAATTGGGCCCAGGACACAACTTTGGGGTATATCTAGAATTGAGGGGAAGAATATGGATAAAAATCTAGCAGTATGGACTAAAAAATTATATTCAGACAGAAAAAAAGAGGAGAGAGTGAGGTCATGAAGATTCAGAGAGGAGAGCATATACCAAAAAGAGTGAGTGTTCAATGTTCAAATGAAACAGAGAGGTTGAGGATGATGTATCAGCAAGTACCCTAGCATATCCAGGATGTCTGCTAGCACAGATCTGCTTTTCTAAAGGAAAGCAACTCAAAATGGGTTACCAATCTTACTTTAATCATTCAAACATATATCATTTACCTAGTTCAGGGGAAAAGAGTCAGCACCCTGAACTTCAGAGAATACAAACAAAATAAAAACAGAAATTACAAGGAGTCAAACAAAGAAACAGATCAGCAGACAGGCTTCCAACCATCTGACCATTACATCCATATCTAGTCAGTTACTGGAGAGGGAAGCACCAACATCTGGTTTTTTCAAAGCCGGGGGGCTTAATGGCTTCCCAGAGTCTCATCTGGTCAAATCTCAAAGTGAGCCCCAAAGCAAAAAACTCACATCAGGGCATATATATAGCCTTCTTCTGGGTCAGTGAATGTCACAGCCCTCTTGACCCACTGCCCAATCACAAAGTAATAAGGCTCGGGCATTCCTGAAGACCAAGCCTCCTGCCACAGGCTCCATGTGACCACATTCAGCCTATTAGGGGGCAGAGTATGCTTTTAAATCTGGGAAGGTTCTCAGAGTCACTTTAAGCCACTTAAGCAAAGGGCCTAGGGGCAGGGAAGATCTTCATATTGCCAATAACAGATGGGGACTGAGAAAGCACCATTTGCTTTTGCAATTAAGAAATCATTGATAATCCTGGAAAAGTAGTTTACCTATAATGAAAATGAAGCAACTCTGCCATTCCTTTATTGCTACAACTAGAAAATATGAGCTATGATTTTTACTAATATTTGATAGTAATTAGTAAAAGGAAGTAGAAATGACAAAGTTTTAAGATGGCAAAGACATTCTATGTTTTGGAGAAATATGGGAATGTGAGAACCATGATTTTTCCTCCTCTCCCTCCCTGAGTGAGGGAGGAATGGGGGATAAAATTCGTGATTTACAAAAATGGGAATAACAGTGGTCTATCTCATACTACTATCTATTTCTTTTTTTTAATCACAGAGAAAGGTGGCTACTCTTCTCTGAAGTATGAAGTACCATATGAGTCCTTTACTAGCTATGTGACTGTGGGCAAGTATGACTTCTTTCAGCCTCATTTTCCTCATCTGTAAAGTGGGCATGTACCTGCCTCACAAGGCTTTTATGAGGATCACATATAATGTGCTTTACAAACCTTGAAGGGCTATATAAATGTTGTAATTCATGGAAAGAACACTGACTTTGGATTCAGAGGACTAGGGTTCAAATTCCTCCCTCATTACTTATGTATTCTTGAGTAGAAATTATTTAATCTCCTTGGTCTTTACTTTCTTCATCTGTCAGATGAGAAGATTGTTCTACCTGAAGTCCCTTTCAGCTCCAAATTTATGATTCTATATGATCTTATAATTGTATAGTATCTCTAAAAAGCATTTTAAAATGACTCATTTGATGCTTACAATACACTAAGACATAGGAAGGGCAGATATTATTATACTCATTTCCACAGATGAGAGATTGGGGCTAAGAGAAATTAGGAAATTTGCCAAAAGTTATACTCACTTGTAAGTTATAGAGTTGGGTTAAATTAGCATCTCAAATAGAGCGTTCTTAGTTTGGTGTTTCTCCATAATCTTATTTGGGTAGATGGTATTATTTTTTAGAAAAAAAAAAACTTGAAATGATTAATAAACACCAAGAGTATTATACATTATACCTGGTAGAATATATCTGATAGAAGAGTTAGAAATATATGGCTTCATGGTACAATTATAATGACCAACCATTGCCCTAAAGAACAGATGAGAAACTGAACCTCTCTCCTCTCTCTTTCTTCTTTGAAGCTTATGTTATGGAACATTGCATAGATGTCAGAGTTCACTAATGTGGTAGCTAGTTTTGCTGAACTGTTTCCTCCCTCACTTCCTTTTAAATTCATTTTTATAGTGGTTGACCCTTGGTAATGGGGAGGGATATATGAAAAAAATAAACAAATGGAATAAATAAATTAAAGTGATTTAAAAACAAAAAGATAAACATTTTAAAATGTTTTAAGAAAAATATAGTTCTAAAATATTATATCATTTTGGCTTATTTTAAGTTTAAACATAAAAAAATTACAAAATTATTTAATGGATGTCTAGGATCTGAAAGTTACAAACTCTAGGAAACATGCTATGATTTATCACTGTAGAAAGATAATCAATATTTGTTTAGCTTATTATCACCATGACTAAATAGGCAATCCAACAAAAGTAATTTCCTAACCTTTAAAGAGGGAAAAAGTGATTAAAGAAATAGATTTTATATTTAAGAGAAGCTCATTGTAGGAGCCTTATACAACACTGTATCTTTTTTTAGGTTCTGCTTTTCCTCTGACTTGGATTCAACAATCTTACCTTTACAGGCTCTTGGGAAATATTGAAGATATTTGTATGGCTACATTTATAGTCAACAAGTGGTAAGTAAGTGCCTATTATGTGTTGGGTAATGTACTAGAAAGAAAAGTTACAAACACAGTCCTTGCTCTCAAGGGACTCTCAGTCTATTCTAATGAAAGGAGACAACATACAAAAAACCACATACAAATAAGATACACACACACGTGGATGGGATAAATTGAAGACATTCTCAGCAGGAAGGCACTAGCGTTAAGGGGAAAGACTCCTTGAAGAAGATTGGGCTTTAAGGAAGCCAGGAGAGTCAGGAGATGGGGGAGAATTATAGGCATGAGGGACAACCAATGAAAATGCATGGAGTTGGAAGATGGATTATGTTATGTGGGGATGCCACAGCAAGGATGACAGTGTCATTGGATCATAAAGTGCATGGGGGGCGAGGTGTAAAGCGTAAAAAGAATGAAGATAGAATCGACAAGATTTGGCAACTGATTGGATATGGGAGATGAGAGAGAGACACACACACACAGACAGAGAGAGACAGAGAGACAGAGAGAGAGACAGAGAGACAGAGACAGAGACAGAGAAACAGAGAGAGAGACACAGAGAGACAGAGAGAGACAAAGAGAGAGACAGAGAGAGACAGAGAGACAGAGAGAGACAAAGAGAGAGAGAGAGAGAGAGAAAGAGAGAGAGAGAGAGAGAGAGAGGAGTTGAGTATGATACCTAGGCTGTGAATCTGAGTACCTGGAAGGATGGTGGTCTTGTCAAAAATAAAAGGGAGGTTAGGAATAGAGGGCAGTTCTAGAAGAAAGATAATGAATTCATTTTGGCCATGCTGAATTTTGGGTATCTATGGGACTTCCAGTTCAAGATTTCTGATAGGTAGTTACAGATAAGAGTCTGAAGGTCAGGAGTTAGGTTTTCAGTGATTAGTCTTTTTCAGGACCATTCAGAAACATTAATTTTACCTTTAAGTTAAAAAGGACTAAAAATGTTTTGCTCAGGCCCAAGGGACAAGATTAAGCACTAGTTAAGGCGAATGTTATAGAAGGGCATATTTTTTAATAGAAGGAAAATTTTTTTATTGTAATAGGGTGGGCTTCATTCATAATTTGGAAATCCTGAGTTTGAACCTCGGAGATGGCAGATTGCTTGGGAGTGGCTTGGTGTAGTAGATATAGTGTTGGACTTGGAGCCAGTAAGATATGAATTCAAATCCCATCCCTAAAATGTGATGTATTCAAATCCCATCCCTAGGTATATGATACTAGACATGTGTTCACTTATGCTGATTGATGAACTGATTGACTAACTCTAGAGAGTACTCATCTTACCTCCTTGCTTGTGCTATTGTTTCATTCATGTCTGACTTTTCATGACCCCATTTGGGATTTTCTTGGCAATGATAATAGAGTGGTTGGCCATTTCCTACTCCAACTCATTTTACAGATGAGAAACTGAGGCAAACAAGGTTAAGTGACTTGCCCAGGATCATCCAGCTAGTAAGTGTCTGAAGACTGCACTTGAACTTAGGTACTCCTGACTCTGGGATGAGCATTCTATCTACTAAACCCCCTAGATTGCTCTTAGATATTAATATGTTAATTTAATTATGTAATAAAATATATCAAATTATTATTATTAATTATGAATTGTTTTATACTATATATATTATATATATATATATACATTTTTGAGTGTTTATATTTTCTCACCTAGATTGTAAGCTCCCAGAAAGCCTATGCATATACATCTATGTGTATATGTGTGTGTATATAGATAGATAGAGATATCTCTATCTATCTATCGATCTCTCTCTCTCTCTCTCTCTCTCTCCATCTATCTACATTTCTCACAGTACCTAGTATTGTGCTGTACCTTCAGAGAGTAAGCAGTCAACAAACATTGGTTAGATGAATGAATGAAAACCCAGAATAAACTCTGGAATGTATAACTCAGCATTCTTTTTTCAATAGTAGTATTCATTCTTACACATTCACTTCTAGGCTATACTTAATCTGTTTATTGTTGTTCAGGCATGTCTAACTCTTTGTGATCCCATGGATCATGGAGATCATGGGGTTTTCTTGGCAAAGGTACTGGAGTGGTTTGCCATTTCCTTCCCTAGTGGATCACCTTTTGTCAGAACTCACCACCATGACCTGCCCATCTTGGTTGACACTGCACTGCATAGCTCATGGTTCCATTGAACTATGCAAGCTCTTCTGTCATAACAAGCCAATGAAAGAGGGTACTTAATCTATAGGATATAAGAGAATAGTAGATATTTGGCATAGCTCTTTATTTTATTTTAATTGTACATATTTATTGTTTGAGAGGTAGAATGGGCTAGTATTTAGAGAGCTGATCTTGGAACCAGGAAGACCTGGTTTCAGATACAATCTCTGAAACATGCTGACTGACCCTAGGCAAATTAATTATCCTTCCAATGTTCTAGGTAACTTTACAGGACTAGAAATTACAGAAAAACATTCTGACCTACATTGGTAAAGGGAACTGTCTCATCTCAAGTTCTTTATGCTAGTGAAATCACACATGATTTCCCATCCCATATTTGTTGTTTGTACTCCATCTACTTATAAAGCTTCTGACATGAAATATACAATTAAAAAGAGGACCATTAAGGATAAAAACAAAGCCAAGACCATCTAAGAGAAGGATAAAGAGTAGGTATTACCAGGCATTTGAGATGAGCTAATTATTCCCGATGGACATTAATTTGGCTTTATGTTCCTTGGCAGTGGCAGCCAAATAGAGAACACATTGCTTTACACAGTATTCATAGCTGGATGAAATAAATCACAAAAATTCATCTGTAGAGACAAATATTTTCCTAGAACAGAGCTTCATAAAAGCTCACATTTGTAAAGTATTTTATGGCTTATAAGCTGCTGTAGACATATTATTTCATTTGATATTAACAATAACCCTGCTGTTGTAGGTCAGGTGTCACACAGACAGGTATAGTGCTTTGGGTTTGAGATAGGAATGAAATGACACTTTCATGGACAACACATCAGTTAAGAAAATGAGTCTTAACTCTGCAAGTCTCAGGATGGAAGGAGATTCAGAGAAAGATTTAGAAAGAACAGAGTTTAAACAGAGACTAAAGCAATCTACATGCTAGCGTTCTTTTCCATGTTTGGTTTTCTTTCTTTTTTCCCACTGTTCACTCCATTGGTTACAACCCTTCTATACAACTAGACTAATGTCCAATGTGAAAGTATTTGCAGATCCTGTACTTGAATATATGCCACTGTGGTGGGGGGGGGAAAGAGAGGGGAGAAAATTTGAAACTCAAGGGACTGTGGAACTGAATCTTGTAAACTAAAAGTAAATAAATAAATCAATTTAAAAAAAAAGAAAATGAGTCTTTCTAAGCCACAGCTTGGGAAGTTCAGCAAGGATACGGCCATGGTTTGGGTATATATGGCCTCCTGGATTTTTATACAGAAACAAGTGTCTTCATCAGGATGTGGTACCCTGAACATAAGTTAGATGATGCACAGGGAGGCTCTGATTCCTCATGGAATGGCTTCTTTTTTTGCCATTAGTTGACTAGAAAGTTAATTCAATAGCTTATGCCTTTGCCCCTAGACCAACCAAGTCTTACAGATGGCTTCCTTGACTTCTAGGCACAAACAAAACAAAAATTTAATGTAGCCTATGTGGCAGGGACTCTTGCTTCTATGTCACCTGTAAAGTAGGAAGAGTAAATATTGTTATATGCATTTTACAGATGAAAACCTAAAGGACAAGGAGTTTGCCTTGTCCAAGTTCATAGCTCAAATGGCAGTATTCTTTTAGTTCAAGATGGGGGTACACCTTGTCTTCATGTAGAAATACATCAGGTCATCAGGACAGAATAAGGTGAAAGGTGTAGTAACTGGTCATCACCAGAAGTCCACCAATTCTGAGAGACCCTGACTACCAGCCCCATGTCTGGGACTTTCTATGTTTTTAGGTGATGAAGAAGCTGTGGTTGAGAAATCCCATAAACTGGGGAAAAACAGGTGCTGGGGACAAACAGCTTTTTCTCTTTTCAGGGAAAACTAATCCCTCTTCAAGGAGGAAGGGTCTAGTCCCATCCCATGTTGTGTGAGTGGGAAAGAAAGAAACTGTGTCAGAAAAATGCTGGTCCTATATTTAGTCCTATTACAATATCCCAGTAAATGGCAGAACTAAGATGTGAATTCATATTCTTTTACGGATCTAGTTCTCTTTTGACCATGTAATTTACTCAAAGAGTTATCATCCTCTGCTTTCCTTTGCCCTATGAAACAAGGTGGGCTTTTAGTTGGTGGAAATCTTGTCTCTCATTAAGCAGGGCAACACAAAGAGAGTTAATTAACTGCTTCCAAGGATAATTCCTGGTAAGAGACAACAAAAATTCCTCCCCCCCACCCCCCCGGAAGATATATTTACCTCAACTAATAGTAGTACTCCTCTCCCTCACCCACCGCCATCCTGATTGTGATTTATTTGGTACTGGGAGCTACCAGGTAGAGAAACTTCCTCTGACATTGCATATTGGTAACTTCTGCAATTTATAATCTTAGAGATTTACCTCAAGCACTGAAATTAAATCACTCATCTGGGATCACAAAATTAGTATGTTTCAGAGGCAGGACTAAGACAAGGTCATCTGGATTCTAAGGTGACTACTACACCATCCTGCCTTTCAGTAACTGCACTAAATTGTTTAACTATAGATAAAAAAGGAAAGAGGTTAGCGTCCAGCCTTCTTTGATATTATTTCAAAATAAGAGGGAAACTGTCATTTGAGTGTTCCTGCTCACTCAGGTTTTAGCAGTCACATCTAAATAAGCACTATGAGGCTGAAAATCTATATTAAGCTTGTGTAGTATGGTATAGACAGATTTTGTCTCCTGCATCAAAGATTGATGTTAGATCAATGAAAGCTGTGAAAAGCCTTAAGTTGTCCTTAACTGTTTTTTCAATGAGATGGAACAGGGTATAATAATAATCAATAGTGGAATAATTGTGTGTGAAGTCCACTTATTCTTCATATGAAATATTAACTTGGAAAACATAGACTTGCACTGTGGGGAAAGAAATTTAGCATACAGATTTGAAGGAATGCCCAATGTGAAAACTGGCAAATGAGTTCTTTTTTTTTAAAGATAAGGCAGATCCCAATTTGTACCAATGCCAGTGAGCTATCCTTGTAAAGTTAATTAGGGGTCATGTCATAGTGATTGGTATCCAACTCTCCGCAGAGATCCTAAACAATTTTAATAAGGAGATATACATGGACAGCACTTTTAAATTTTACTTGGGAAGGTCTCTGAATCTACTTACAACATGGAAAAATGAAAAGGGTCAATGAATAGCTAACATAATAGATAGATAGCTTTTAAAAATCACTTTAGGCTTTGTGAAGTGTTTAAGAAATCTATTCTCATTTTATTCTCACAACAACCCTGGCAGGTAGGTGCTGCTATTATCACCATTCTATAGATGAAGAAACTGAGGCAACCTGATATGAAGTAATTTTCACGCAGGTAGTAAATGTCTGAGACGAGATTTAAACTCAAGTCTTCCTGACTCTCTTGTGCCCCATCATTTAGCTGTCACATCATCATGAAGATTTCCACCTAGATAATAATCTTTTCTAGGAACCTGGTTGAGAGAGGGTGATCTCATATTCAATTCAATTCCATTTAATAAATGTTTATTTTTCTCCTACTATATGCATATTTCTTTAGCCCAAGGGGTAAATCTGAACCAAGATCTTAGAATCTCTTCTCCTTGGTTTGGAGGCATAGGCTAGCTACTGTACTGCTGCCTTTATCTTCCCCATAGAAATATTCTTTTAACAAATGAGCAAGATCAAATAAAGTAGAAGGTTAGAATAGTAGAATTCTTATTACAACAAAAAGTTGTTATATAAGAGTTGGATATACATCTGGCTTTTAAAAACTGATATATATATATTATATATATTATATATATATAATATATAATATATATATCCATATATATGTAATTCCCCCCAATTACACGTTAAAACAATTTTTAATATTTTTTTTCAAGTTTTGAGTTCCAAATTCTATCCTTCCTTCACTTCCCCTCTCTGAGACAGTAAGTAATCAGATATAGGTTATACATGAGCAATTATGTAAAATATTTCCATGTTAGTCATTTTGCACAAGAAGATTCAAAAAAATGTATCTGTATTAAAGTACCGAAAACCCAGAGAAATTATGTAAATGTATATTACTGTTTCCAGAGACAATCAGGGTAAAATCCTTTAGGACCTAGAATTCCTATCTGTGCTTTAAAGTCCATCTCAAATGGCATCTCCTGCCTTAAACTTTTGCCAATTTCCCTTTTTAATAATAGTAATAACTAATATAATCAGGAACTGGTCAATGAACCTAGTCCTGATGAGAAGGCCTCAGTGTGTTTGAGTGGTACAGTTTTTTAAATTTTAGCTATTAGGAAAACTACTTTAGGGGCAATCATGATTATGATTAATGGAAGTGATTTGGAGAGATTTGGAACAGCCAGAGATATCCTTTAACTGGTGTTACTCTGCTAACCATATAGTGATGAGGAACCTCTTTGACAGACTGCAGATCCAGGACCAGGGGTGTGTTCAAAAGACTCTAGCCTATGCGAACTTCCACCATCTCCTCAGGTGACTTCTTCCTACCTGATAGCATCTAGTAAGAAGCTGGAAGCAGTGGTGAGAGGGGCATGGTTTTAAGGCCTCCTCATCTGGATCAGATAAGAGGCTCTTGACAAACCACCTTTGACTTTGTCGTGTTCTCTCATTCTAGGTGAAAAAGATTAGATATGTCAATGGTTTTGGGAGATCAAGAGAGCAAATTACTGGCCTTCTGGGGGCAGAGTTGACACTGGGTTTGTACAGCCAGCCCTCCTCAAAGTTTCTAAGGAGAAACTTTCAGGATCCAGTCTTATCTGAGATTAGGACTCATCCAACAACAATGCATGAGACTGGTGGAACCAATGCTATATAGAAGCTATCTTAAGTCTGAACTCATTACCCCCAGAGATTGGAGTATTACAAGGAAGATTGTGCCCCTGACATATTAAGGAAAATATCTGTACTTTTTTTCTTGACATATCTTTGAAGAAAATATTCCTTGTAAAAACTGATAGATGCTCAATTGATTAAATGAACTTGGGTTCCTAATCCCTGGTAACTGACACTGGGGGACTACAGCTGATTTGGGGCTTGTCCCAATAGCATTTAAGTCACCCAGCCCATCAGGGCTATCTCTAGATCATGAGGGAAAGAAGCAGCCAGCTTCGCTCTGGTAGAATGAGGTCAGAGACCACTTACTACTTCTTCTCCCACAAGTTCTAGGAGTAGCCCTAAAGGTTAGAATGATCTCAGTTCACCCTCAGAGCAAGCTTATAAAAGTAGGCATTACCGGGCACTAATTCCTACCTTAAAAATTGTTTTTATTGGACCTATGAATTCATTTGGGTTATGTTCACCATGAGAAAACACCATCCGGATCATCATCTATCCCATCCCCTGTAATTCACCGTCTTAGTTGCCTAGAACCTTAACTGGTCACTTTAATGTCGCCAGTTTGCATTAGAGGCAAGTCTTGAATCCAAGTCTTGATGTACAACTTAGACTTTCTACCAGGTATGCCAAAATGTTTCTCATCCCCATGAGGAAACTGAGAAATTAAGTGACAGAGTCACAAAACTCTTAAGTATCAGAATTGTAACTGAGGTCTTTCTGATTCCTTGTCTAGTATCTTATCAGCTAAGTGAAATTGCTGTTCACTTAGGTCTGAAATTTTGGCTTGGGCTAGGGAGAAGGTAAAATTGATCCATTCAGTTTCAAATCAGGTAAACTATACTACACAAATAGTAAACATCAGCCCAACCCCATCTCTCTGCTTTTTTTTTTTTTCTCAACTACAATCTGTTATCTTCTATTCATTCTTCGTCCTGTGTTTGGAAACATTCTGACAAAAGGAAAATCTCTTCAAGTGTCCTCCAGCATAGCAATGAGGGATGTTGATCAGTAATCACCTGTCTTTTTACAGAATCTATATGTTTTGATTCCTTCTTTTTTTAAGAAAAAGAGTCATCTTTTAAAAAATATCATCAAAAAATATTCACCAAAATATTGCTGACTCTTAAGCTCTTTGTGCTAGCAACTAAGACCCTTGAGTCTAGCCTGGAGATTCAGCAGCCAGAAAGAGAAATTAACAATAACCCTCGAGGTTTGTTGACTTGACTTTTAATCTGGAAGGAGCCTCATATATTTTTTAATCAAATGAAATAAGATCCAAACAAAAATGATCCTTGTTCTGATGTTTCTCCTCCAAGATTGAATTTATTGGGGAAATTTTTATTAGGTGTCTTCAATATTAAATGGTTTTCCTTACCTCGATAAATCACCACCAAAAGTTTGCTCTGTATTTGTAACCGTGTGTAAGCAAATTAGAATTCATAGCATTAATCATCTGTGATATAGTGAATGTTAATGAATCTTCAAAGCAAATGGCTGCTTACTGCTGCTGAAAGATGGTGTCTCTGCCCTCTCCCACCTGCACCCAACACTCTTTAAAGCTTTTTTTTTTATACCTTTGGCAGACTTAAACTATGAGAATATAAGTTTGTACTCTAGAGTATAGAAGATTTAAAAAAAATCATTAAACTTATTAGAAGCGGCTGATGACTGAGAAGCATTATTACCCCTGTGTTGAAAATAATGATTTATTAGGTTTCCATCATAGCTGGCTTTAATGGTCAAACACTAAAATAATAACAATGAGGGGGCGGAGCCAATATGGTGGCATAGGAGCAGCAACATATCGCAGCTCTCACATAGCCACCCCAAAATACCCATAAAATATGACTCTAAACTAATCCTAGAACTCCAAAACGCACACAAATATACTTTCCACTAAAGTCAGCTCAGCTATGAGGAACCATATCAGCACTGTGAACCGAAACGAGCCTGGCCTGAAGCCCTGGCTGAGCCCCGGGGGTGACTGGACGAGAGGAGCCAAGGAGCCTTGGGTGAGCGGATTGGCAGCAGCTGCAGCAGGGTTCAGAACTAGGTCAGTGGGACTTGCGAGGTCTTGGGAGAAAAGCTGTCCAGCCGAAACGCCTCCAGGGATGGGAAGCAAAAGGCAGAGGTTTTGCACCCGCCTCCGCATTGCAGCTTCCGCGCCCTTGGCCTGCAGACTGCAGGGGGACTAAGCAATCGTTCAGAGGCCAAATGCTCTCGCATTGAGCAGCCTGGATGCACATCATGGTCTTGGGCTTTGGTCCTGTTTGTCTTCTTTATCCAGTGAGCTGGAAGTGGGAAAGGGACCCAGTACCTTCCTGAGAGCTACGGCAGCCAGGAGGATCCCAGCAGTTTGGGACAGAGCTTTCCCTTCTGGAAACAGAGCCCCACAGAGATTTAAAAAAAAAAAATCACGGACCGACCAACCATGAGTAAGAGTAAGCATAATAAGCAGGGTAAGGACAGCAACCAAACCCTAGACTCCTTCTTTGAAGAAAAGAAGGACCAAGGCAGAGAGCTGCAGGACAGCACAGCCAGAGCTCCCCCACCAGGGGCTTCCAATAAACATGAAGA
>JAQQSV010007765.1:0-13938 GCA_028646515.1 Pseudochirops corinnae
ATAATCAAATGTTATAAATATATATCTATATATCTATGCAATTATTATTATTATTATTATTATTAACTACATCCAACCGGAACTTGAGATACACAGGCACTGTGGTCAGGAGATCCATCCTGCCCTACTGAAAAGTCAGAGGGGTGAGGGGGGAAGACATAGGAGAGAATAGACTTGGGGAGGGGGATACACTAGGATGACTATTTTGGGGTGGTGGGTAGGGGAAAAATGGAGAGAAAATATGTAACTCAAAATCTTGTGGAAATGAGTGATGCAAACTAAAATAAAATTAAAAAAAAAAAAGAATGAATTTGTTTTGGAAGCATTGAATTTGAGATAACATGGGGTTAGCCAAGGCCAGAGGTCTTAGAGGCAATTGAAGGTGCTGGTTTGGAGCTCATAAATTAAGAGCATAGCTCTAAATTTGGTATTCCTCTGAACAGAGGTAGTTTTTGAAGCTGTGGTTGTTAGCAGGAAAAACGGATAAAAAGATTATTTAGAGCTAGGCTTCAGGATTGAACATTAGGTTCTCCATCCAAATCCAATATATTGTTGTTGTTCAGTCATGTTCAACTCTTCATGACCCCCATGGACCCTACTGTCTGTGGAGTTTTCTTGGTAAAGATACTGGAGTGGTTTGTCATTTCCTTCTCCAGTGTGTTAAGGCAAATAGAGGTTAAGTGACTTGCCCAGGATTACATAGCTAGTAAGTATGAGGCCAGATTTGAACTCATGAAGATGAGTCTTCCTCACTCTGGTCCTGGCACTCTATACTGAACCAGAGTCATGGAAAGTCTTTTTTTAGGTTTGGGAATACCTGGGCACAACTTTAGACAAATGGGATGAGGACAGTGATGCAGGGAAGTTGAACCATAAGAGAAAAGGAATCACTGATTACTGGAGGAAAGTCATGGAGGAGCCAGGCGGTGGGGAGAAGAGATAAAATCAAGGGTATAGTTGGAAGAACGATCTTTAATGAGGGCTATGTGAATAGAAGGGTAGAGCAGGGAGAGTGGGGTTGATGTTAAGAAGTGATGAGGAGAGGAGGATGGGACCTAAAGGTATTCATGTCAAACTCAGATGCTTCAGTGGAGAAGGAGGAGGCAAGGTCATCTCTTCTGAGAATGTTGCAGGCAAGAGGAAAGAAGAACCGTTTTGGAACAGGGATTTGATAAATATGAAGAGGATACACTACTGAACCAAAGCAAGTGCTTACTTAGTTCAGGTTGTGTAATATAAATTTGTAGTCAGTGAAATCACTTTGTTTTTGTGACTTTAAACCTGGGTTTTAAGAGTCCCATTTCTATCTCTTACTACTAGCTGTGTGACTCTAAGCTAGTCATTTCACCAATGTGTCAGTTTCCTCATCTATAAAATGGAGCTAATAATATCTACCCTTAAGCCACCTCACTAACATGTTTTAAAGGTCACTTTTGGAAATACATCTCCTGGGGAGCTTTGTGTTTTGAAAGAAACCAAAGAAAAGTTTTTTTCAAGGATGAGACACAAGATTGCAAAGAGTAGCACTTAGCCAGAGAGAAATGAGAAGATGGCAGCAGTGTTATGAATGTTCTGTATTGTCAGTTTCCAAAAGGATTGTGGGATTCGTGGTTGCAGAAGCAATGAACCCCACCTTATCATTCAAATGAGATAATAACAACAATGATAGCTAGCATCTATGTAGCACTTTAAGGTCTAAAAAATACTTTACAAATGTTATCTCATTTTATGCTGGAAATAGCTCCCATTTTACAGATGAGGGAACTAAAGTATGTAGAGGTTAAATGACTTACCCAGGGTCATATAGCTAGCAACTGTCTGAGAAAGGATCTAAACTCCAGTCTTTATGGCGCCATGTCCAGTTCTCTAGCTGCTGTACCACCTAGTTCTCTTCTAATAATTCTATGTTCATGCAATTTCACCTTAGCAAAAGATACTTTATCAATAAAAAAGGGATAAATGTGTGATATCACATTAAGAAAGGTAAATCTTGGTAGACATAGTAGCTAGAGCTTATTGTAATAAGGATTACTGATCTTTCTCTCCCAAAAGCACTTCCTGAGTGGTGCTGATTACTTTTCCTCTTTCCTTTGCAGAGCTTTGAAAAGTAGTCCTGTGTGATATAAATAATCCTACCCAGTTGCCCAGGGAGAATTATAGGGGCTAATGAGGATCAAAAAGGGTACTCACTTAGACATGGCAGGCAGGTGGAAGCTGAGAAAAAGAGAATACAGATTACAAGTCACCATAAACCAACATGGAACCAGGGGGAGAGTATTGCCTATAGAGTACAAGGAGAGATCATTCTTGTAGCCCCTAATCTACAAGACACTTATCATGAGAATAGCCACAGAAGAAGTCTTCAGAAATAGAGTGTCTAGATCTGAATCTTTGTTTTTGAGTTGAAAATTCTCTCAGGAGAGACAGAGACATCTGTTTCCTTTTCCTTGAGATGAAAGAGAACTTCATGGAGAAATAATACAGGGAAGTATAATGGGGGGCAGCCACCAAGAATAGGGCATCATTGCCATTTGTTGGAGGGCAAGAGCTTGCCAAGTATAGTAGGGGAATTGATATTTACTAAAAGCACCTGGAGGTGAGGAGCCAGAAACTAAACTCTAAGTACCCCTTCTGGAGCTCTACCTAGTATAGTTAATTAATGGACACTGTGCAGGTCTCTAGAATAAAGGGTAGTTGATGGATATGATTGTTTTACCTTAGATATGAATATTGATTTCATTAATGTACAAATAGAACTATTTATGTTTTGAACCTGTGTGCTTGTAAAGGAATTGATGACTATAGCTTTACAAAGGTGTAGGTCTGAAGTTTTCAGCTCACTTGCGTGGGAGAAATGAGCCTCCGGAGTGTACTCTGGCCTTTTCTGTCAGAAGGAAGTCTCTGACATAAAGGTTGAGTGAAATTTTCTCCTGGCAAACTAGCAGCTGTAGCTACTTCAGAGTAAAACCTCTGAAGGCTTTATAAGAACAGTTTACAAGCTACAAACTATAGCTCAGTACAATCAATGTAAGTATAGTGTTCAACTGAAAACAGTTCCTTCCTTTTTCAATTCCTTTTATAGAACCCCCAGAATTTCAAAGATTAATGCCAGGAGAAAATGATGCAGAACCAAAACATCATGTATTTCCTCACTCAAATTTGATGAAGTAATGATAATGATAGCTAACACTTACACAGTGGTCTGTCTTTTAGAAAGCACTTTTCATATAACCCTATGAAGGAAGCTGCGCAGGTATTAGCATTTCCATTGCAGAGATGGAGAATCTGAGGTTCAGAGAAGTTTTGCCCAAGGTCACACAGCTGGAATTCTAATTGAGATCTTTTAATTTAAACCATGTCTACTCTACCATGAGGAAGGGAAATTCATGAGTGAGTATGATATCAGCTTTGACCTTATTTTCCATTTTTCAAAGTCCAAGTTTTGTGGCCCACTCTTACCTTTTTTTCTTTCCAAGGAGGAAACAGTTTATGCATGTCAAAGAACATCCCATGTGTCATGGTTTATTTAGGAACTATTCCTGCTATTTATAGTTTCATCAAAACTGACTTTATACTTAATAGAAAAACTTCTCAAGCAACCATTAGTACAGAATTTATTAAAAATAAACTCCAATCTCAAAGAATCATCATGGGGGGGGGGGAGGAGTTGAACCTGAAGGCTTCATATTAAAGATTTATAACAAATTAGGGAAAATGCAGTGCCATATATTTTTTTCCTTCTCTCCATTAAGTTTCTCTCAGTTTTCTTATTACCCTGAAGCATGACCCAAAATCACAGAATCCTAAAATAACAAGGGTGGGAGAGAAATAAAGACTGGATATCTGGTACAACCATACAAAAATGACTAGGTAGGTACTTCCTGAACCAAGCTGCCAATTCGTAGTTACAACTGTAATAATGAGGATGAAAATAATAGCGAAAATGATGACAATGACAGAACAACAATTGATCTGCTCAAAAACAGACACATGGGACAGAAGAGTGATTCAAGAAAAAAACAACAAACTATTCACAACTTCTGAACAGATTATAGTCATAAATAAACAGACATTAAACTAAGGAGAGTCCCACTTATCACAATTCAGTATAGTTTTGAATATGGGTCATTGGGATGGGAAAATGCCATGTTACACAAAATTAGACATTCAGGGAACCTGAAAAATCATGCCCTTGCCCCACACCTGCACCTACCCACATCCCAGGATTTGTTCTCCTTCATAAGTCTTCCCTATGACCTCTAGCCTTCACTGATTTCTCCTATTACTGAACTCCTATAGCAGTTAATATTTACAACACCCATGACCACCATATTATGAAGTATATCCTTGCTTCTTGGAATTTGACAATTTCACACGTGTGTGATGTCTTGTCTATCCAAGTGAAAACCATTGGAGAGCAAGATCATAGGTTCACAGAATTTGTACTTAGAAGTGATCTTAGTGACAGTCTAGTCCCAAACTCTCATTTTTCATGTAAGGATGTCATATCTTATATTTCTTTTGTTTCCACTAGGACCAACTTTCAGAGAGAATAGCTATTTAAATGGATGTGTCAACTCTAACTTTTAGTGCTGGGTTTTCCATTAAGATTTTAACTGAAGTCCTAACCATTCACAATAATCACATAGGATTACGAAGAAAACCAAAGAAACATGAGTGAAAATAAAGAATTTTTTTCCCCATCTAAGTTTATGTCTGTAGATCCTAGGTTAAGAACCCTTGACTGCTTTAGGAAATCCCCCTACTTACCAAGAGGGAGTGTGAGGTCTTTCTGAACAGGGCAGGACCATAGAGATAGAACCTTCGCCTTCTTTTTCTAGATCTCTTGTCATACTGGACAACATAGAGTGACTGAAATCTTTTTGTGTACATCCACCTATAAAATAGACATCATGACCCCTTTCCCTTTTACAGGCGAGCTAGAAGGCTTTCATGCATTTGTAAAGTACTTGGAGGCCCCCATTTGGCAAATGTAAAGTGCGGCACCTGCTGTTGTTCTCATTATTCCCCAAGAAGCACGCTCGCTTCAGGTCATCCTCTGTCTCCACACATTCGCCATTTCCCCCTGATATTATTGGCTTAAGTACACTTCAAGAAGAATTCCTCTGAGGCAGTTATGTTGACATCCTGCTAGTGTTTCAAGAGCTAGCCTTGCTCGCTTTTTTGTCCCTTTGGATAAAATCCTGCCATACCTCTATTAAACATTCTCTATTCAAAAAGGAAAAACAAAACAACAAAAAAGAAATTTACCCCCCCCCCCCAAAAAAGTGGTAATTCCTGTCAGAGTTCCTTTACAGCTCCACACCCCCTACCCCTGCATCCTCTGGGAAGATTCCACAGGAAAGGGAATATCCACTTAAAAAGGAATTGGATTTTTCCATAGCCCAGTGTCACAGTTGTAGCAAGGAAGTGTTTCTATGATGGCAGAACATGCTGTGAAGGATACTCTGCAGGGACTATAACACCTGTTCTGGTGGGAACCAATCACCAGAAACATCTGCTCCTTGGGGGGGTTCCACCTGGGGTCCAAGCTGGATACCTCCAAGGCTCTCTTGTTTCTTTGACTTCTGTACCATGTTCCCTCCTCCCTTGAGAGAATCCAACACTCCTTTCAGTTCTTCCCACATTGATTCTTGCTTCTTAGCTTTGTTGCCAGAGAAACAGGCAGAAAGGGGGCAAAGCTCCCAATGAGAGCCTCTGGCATTTTTCTCTGAGTGAGGTGGCATGTAACAGTGTTCAGAAGAACTACTTAAGCTTCCAGGGCTTCATGACCCTTGAAGGACCAAACATTGGGGGTTTATCTTCCTTGTAAAATAACAGGTCTCTCCCTGAATAGAAAATACTTAGTTTAACATCAAAAATGGTCCTCCCTCCTTGCTGTATGTATAATTTCTTATGGTTTTCACTCATTATGACCATCATGACTATTTCTCCACTGGGAAAAATGATATAGAGTGCAGCAATATGTCAGGAACAGAGCCTTTCTTTTTAGTACCAAGAAATTATATAGTCCAAGACTGCCTTCTTATTATAATATATTGTGGGGCTCCCAAATCTCACTCATGTCAATTCAACAAATGGCTATTAAACAACTATTCTGTGTAAAGTAGCAAACAAAAAACAAAATACACTCACAACAAGTGGCTGTTCTCAAGGAGCTTACATCCTACTGCAGGGGGTGGGGAAGAGGAAGAGGACACAACCTGAGTACAATTAAGTAAGTAGGAGCTAATTGGAGTAGGAAGAGAGTCCTAACAGCTGCAGAGTCATATGGTACCTGAACTGAGCTTGGAAAGGAGCCAGTCATCCCAAGACTTAGAGGTAAAGAGGAAGAGAGCATTCTGGGCATGTGCAGACACAGAGGAGAAACTGAGTTTGGGGAGCAACAGCTAATAAATCAGTTTGACTAGAATATGAAATGCACAAAAGGGAGAAATGTGAAATAAGTCTGGACCATATAGGACAGTGCTAGACTGGGAGTGGGGTGGGGGGCTTTAAACATGAGGCTGGTATTTTGCCTTTTATCTACAAATAATAAGGAAAGCACTGAAGACTGGAGAGAGGGAGGGTGAGAAGTTATGGCTTTTAGTGTAGCTTGAGAGCGACTCTTGTCTTTGGAGCATTTTCCAGATGCTTGTAATAGACAATCAAAGAGGTAATTTAGGGACTTGGTCAGACTTGGGCTTTAGTCCAATCTGCTGGCTGTATGGACTATAGGTTAGAGAAGAAAGAGACTAGAAGATGGTCAATAGTCCAGCAAAAAGAGATAAAGATTTGAATTAAGGTGGGAGTCGTGTGAGTAGAGAGGAGGGACCATATGTGAGAGAGGTCATAGAGGTGGAATCAATAAGATTTGACAACTGATTTGAGTATGGGTATGGATTCTCTTAGCAGAAGAAAAGCCCTCAGTCCACGTCGATTAGGTCCCTTTTGTACGTCTAGCCCAGTCTAGTTTGCTCATTCTTGCCATGGCATTAAACCCCTTGTGAACTCTTTCCATTACTAAAGCCCCAAAGTGTGGCAGAAGGTATAATTGAATCTTTATCAAAACAAGGCTAAAACAAAATTTTCCCTTTTCTCTCCTTACCTTTCTCTCTTTAACCAGCTTCCTTCTAGACTCAACTTAGGTGCTGCCTCCCACTTGTTGCCTTTCTTGGTCCCTACAATTGTCAATATTCCTCAGATTTCCTTGTCTTTGTATGCATAGATGTTGTATTTCCTCAGTAGAATGTAAGTTTCTTGAGAGCAAGGACTGTTTTTTGATATCCTCAAGTGCCTAGCACACAGCCTTGTGCTCAGTTAATTACTGTAGGAATGACTCTATTTCTTTGCTGTATACATCGTTGTCTTATGTTTCCCAAGGTCAAGTCTTTGGCACTTAATAAATGTTTGGTGAATGAATGAATTCACAGTTCCTTCACAGTCAGAGTCCAAAGTTCTAGTTTCCTTTGGAATCCAGGAGGGAGGGAGGAAAGGAGAGAGAGAGAGAAAGAGAGATAGAGAGAGAGAGAGAGAGAATGGGACTGGGAATATATGTGTATAGGTATATAATCTTTTTGCATTTAGATGCAGAAATGTGTCACTGGCCAACCCACAATGGTAGATGTGGGTAGGGGGTGTAGAAGACCCCATTGGCTGACTGAGAAAATGGCCAGTTACTAGTTGAGAGGGTTGGAGAGAGGCCATTGATGGCAAAGAACCTGGAATCTCAAAACTCCCTTTTGGTCCTAGTCCATGCACGGTTGAGAGAGCCCAGTGTTTGCTCTCTCTGAGATGAGGTCAGCTGAGAGGGAATAGGGGATTTTTCCAGACCTGGGCCCAGTAGCTGGGTGTCAGCAGCGCCCCACAGGGCTGGCCAGCCATAACAAGGTGAATCCTGAAAGTTATTAGTCAACGATTAGAACAGCCAGACAGAAAAGACAGATAATGAAGTAGGGATTTGAAATATGCAACCCTGGCTGTAGGCACTTTGCCTCATAATGCTGTCAATGAATGTTAGAAACACTCTAAATTAACTGAGTGAACTCGTGTCCTTTGGAAGAATTCTATTTCGGGCGTCTTGCTGGGGTTGGTGGGGATTGCCTTTGAAACTGAAGTAATCACCTCACTCTTAGCATACATGGCTGTGCCCACTAGACAAGCCTGAGTAAGAATAAACCTTTTGTGCCTTGGGGAGCTTCCAAAAACAGTTAGGGCCCATGGATGGCAGGGGGGAAGGAGGGTGGTGAGTAAAGACTGTTACCACAGCTTGTATTAGATGAGCAGTCAAACTTATGACCAGCAACTCTTCTAACTCTGAAACAGCTGAATAAACCCTGTGTCTGAAGTTTAATAATCTCGTGGAACCTAAACAGAAGAACCAGGAGGTCTCTTTTTAGTTTTCTGTGGGTGTTTGTTCCTATAAGGAAACCACTGCATGCATAGTTCATTTCTCCCATTCACAGTGATCCAGAACAACTGTTGTTAGGGAGTAATGGCATTATGGTTAATAAAATATTCTGGTTAAAAGAGAGTTGCCATACATGGACCACACATTTAAAAGAGTTAAAATATATTCAACATTAAAAACAATAGTCAATTCTTTCCTTAATAATTCAGGAGGTGATGATTTAAGATCTTAGAGTTCCTTGGTATCATCTTTGTTGTGAAGAATCCAGCGTGAGGCCTTACCTTCACACAGTCAGCTTGGGGACCTTGTCTTCAACCCCCAGAGGTTTCATCTTTCAATACTTTAAAAATGTTCCCATTCTGTACCAGGAGATATACAGTGTCCAAACCCCTAATTACTTTCCTCTGTTCCTCTGCCCCTATATCGGGGTGCTCACACGTCCCTCTTTCTCTTTATCTCCATACATTCCATTCAGCGAATTTTTCTAGAGTTTATTTAAATAAAGAAAGAAATTTTGAAATAATAAAGAGTTTAATAAAATGGTTTTAAAGTTGTTAAAGCTTAAAACCACACTAAGATTTTTGGGACACCCTAGACAAAAAGTAAGGTAATTAGAAATAAGATGAGAAATAATATTTATTCAATATTGTTTTCAACTACTTAAAATACCTAGATAGTATAAAATATCTGAACATATATCTGCCAAAGTAGACACAGGAACTATATGAACGTAAACACAAAACACTTTTTATACAAATAAACTCAGATCTAAATAACTGAAGTAATATTTATTGTTCATGGGTAAGTAAAGCCAACATAATTTTTAAATGGCAATTTTACCTAATTATCCCCATTAAATTGCTAACAACTATTTTGCAGAGTTAAAAAAAATAATAACAAAGTTCATTTGGAAGAACAAAAGGTCAGGAACTTTAAAGAAACCAGGAAAAAAAGAAGTAAAAGACGTAGATTCAGTAGTATCAGACCTTAAATTATATCATGAGGTGAAAACTCATTTAAGTGTAAAAAGGGTAATTTTGATTATTTTTTATTAAAATTTTCTTGTATAAATAAAACCTATGTAGCCAAGAATAGAAGGAATGCAGAAAATTGGGGAAAACTTCCATAGAAATCTTTCAGATAGGATGTGATTGGGTTGGAATATTGCTGTGGTATAGCAAATGATGAACTGGTTGATTTAGAAAAACATGGAAAGCCTTGGACTTCTGAAGGAAGATGCTATCCACCTTCAGAGAAACAGATGGTAGGAGGAAATAAGCATAGTACAGTCTTACACTTAATGTGTATGAGTGTTATGTTTGTAGATGTCTATGTAAATGATTTTATAGCCATTCTTAATTGTAACCTTCTTTAGGGTGGGGTGGGGAGGAAGAAGGAAAAAAAAATAAAAGAAAAAGTGCACGGTAGAGAACAAAAGAAAGACAACAAGGAAGCAAAGAAAATCTGAGCAGCTTTGAAAACAATGTGTAGTATTTATTATGTAGGTTTTCTTGAAATGGCTTGTGTTTTGATGTTGCCTATAATCATAGTAATTTGTTATGGTTGGAATTTTTATTGTTGTCGTTTACTCATTTTTCCCAATCTATTTTTTTTACTTTAATTTTATGTTAAAGTTGGACTCCCAATGTAGAGGGGGTACTTTTGCAAGCTTCAGGCTTTTTCTTGCTATTATTTTCAAAGCTAGCTCTTCAGTACTTTCAAGGTAGTATGACCCAAGGAGAGGTATAGTCACTGCTCTCTTGGCCTGTGCTCTGGTCTTTCCACAGGTAGGGATCATGTTTACCTGTAGCTACCAGCATTAGCACTCCTCCTTGCCCTGGGACTTCTTTTATGCAGCTGCTATTGCTAGTGCTTACCTCTATCTTGGAAATGAGGCCAGAGACCATCCTTCCCTATGAGCAATCACAAGCACTCTTCTCTTGCCCTGGAATTCTGACCTGTGCCCCACTCCCTGGGACTGGGATCCAGACCTGTGGCAATACAACTGGTTCCTGAACCCAATACCAGTAAAGGGTCCCCTGTAATCTTCTTCTAACCAGTTGTTTGACCCCTAACTTCCCCCCCCCCCCATCACCTGTCGGCTGAGAGCTCCTGAAGCTACTACTGTTGCCCCCCAGGTAAGACCCGCACGGCCTGAGCTGTGCTCCCAGGACCCACAACTGCCATGGTGAGTCAGTACTTTCCCGCTGACCCCCTAAGTTGTCTTGGGATGGAAAACTGCTTCACTCTACCATCTGCTAGTTTTGCTACTTCATAATTCAATTCGAGGCATTATTTTAGAGTACTTTGGAGGGGAATTTGGGAGAGCTCATCTGAGTGCTTCTTCTATCTTCTGCATAAGGTTTCTATTTTAATCTTTAACTATGAAAAATTCATTGTGTTGCACTCCCCACCCCCTTTTTTTGTCCAGAGCTGTGATTTTATCACTGTAGGGAACTGCTCATTTGAAATCTCTCTTCCCTGATGTCCATGGTCAACTGTAATTTCTATTCTTAGGGAATTTCAATTTCCTTTGCTCATATAATTTATATATGTCAGAGTCAGGTAGTCTCAACTACCAGTTCCAAGGCCAAGCCTCTATTTGTTACGTGACATTGCTTTTCTAAAAATAGAATTTCCTAATACTTAACTAAATTTCCTGTTTTCTTTCCCAAGGGACTGGGGGCAACCAAGGAAATGCCAAAAAAAAAAGGGCAGTATTCTTGTCACCTAAAAAAATATCAGAGTTCAAGCTAATGCCAATGTCACCTTCAAAATTCAGCAAAGAAACCAAGAACTTTCTATATAGTTATGAACCCCAGTGACCATTGTGCTAGAGAAGTATACAAGTGCTACCTATTAGAAATTTCCAGTGAAAAGAGGACTAGGTAAATGAACTTTTAATGTTACTGTAATAACTTGCTTCCATGGTACAGTGCTTGCCTTATAAAGAACTGGATGGTTTTCAAAATAATAAATCCATTGATTCATGGAATCATATGACTCTGAGCTGAAAAGGACATAAAAATCTAATCTTTTCATCCAATACTTAAATCCTATCTACAGAATTCATGAGAAGTGGTCATCTAGCCCTTGCTTGAAAGACTTTGGGAATGTTTAACTCATGGCCACATAAGCCTGTTCCTTTTGTGGATAGCTCCTATGGAAGGTTCTTTTATTGAATATAAATCTACCTTTCCATTACTTGAGCATCCTTTCTTCCCCACTGTCTCTCTAGCTCTGACAAGCTTCCTGGGGGCTCTGCTCCACCCTTTAGCAAATTCCCTCCATCACAGGCTCCATGTGACCACATTCAGTCTATTAGGGGGGCAGAGTTTATTTTCAAAGCAGGGAAGGTCTTCAAACTTTTCCCTACGTCTACTAAGGGGCAGGGAAGATCTTCAAATTCCCATTCCCTTTACAATGGGAAGGGAAGAAGGGAGAGAATTTGGAACTTAAAGTTTTAAAAAACAAATGTTAAAAATTGCTTTTATATGTGACTGGGAAATAAGGTATACAGGCAATGGGGTATAGAAATCTATCTTGCCCTACAAGAAAGTAAGGAGGAAGGGGATGAAAGGGGTGATAGAAGGGAGGACAGACTCGGGGAGAAGGTAATCAGAATGCATGCCATCTCAGGATGGGGAGGAAAGAAGAGATGGGGAGAAAATTTGAAACACAAAATCTTGTGGAAATGAATGTTGAAAACTAAAAATACATAAATTAATTAATAAAAAAGAGATAAAAAACTTCTCATATCTCTTTATCATTAATCATAACAGACAAGAATTTGATAGCAACCTGATTTTCTTATTTAAAATGGGGCACAGAACATACATGATAAAACAAGGTGGAAGTTGGAGTATGTGTGTGTGATGGTATTGGAAGGTAAGCAACCCAATCTCTGTTTCTTCCTTAACTTGAGCAAGTCTTAAAAGTAGAGTTGGTGGCAATGGTTCCATTAACTCCAGTTACCTGTCCTTTGGCCACAATCAGCCCAGAGTCTCAGGGGACTGGGCAGGAAAACCGATGTGTAGCAATCAGATATGACTAGACTCTATCCTCTTTCTTCCCTTTCCATGTGGTGACTGAGATGAGGAATAGCCTTTTCTTTTCTAGCTTCTCCTTCTTCCTCCCAGAATTCTCTCTTGTAGCCAAATCCTCATCACCAAAATGATGAATTCTGGGAATGTATACTTGCCATTTCTAGAGCTTAGCATCTTATATGGAAGCTCTCACAACTCAGGTACTACAGTATTAATACACTGACTTTTTTTTTTTCCAGCCACATCACACTGTTGGTTCATTGTGAGTTTGAGGTTTGATGAGTCTTGACAGATTCCTTCTAAAATTTTTTCATGTTTGTTGATGTCTTTTGTTTGTAGATCATTCTTATTTCTAAGTATATCCCTTCCCATTTTCCGATTGGGATAGTCATCCCTTATAAAAAAAGAATAAAAAAGAGAAGAGGAAAAATAATTCTGCAAATCTAGTTAGCATAATAACTGATTCTGATCATGTATGTAATATTCTATACCCAGACCTCTGCAAAGAAGAGAGGGTGGTACATTATCTACTCTCTCCTTTGGGGGTTGGCAAACTTTTGGTCATTCCTTGAATATCAACATTAGCATGGGACTTCTTACCCTGTTTAATGTCATGGACCACTTTTGCAAGATGGTAAAGCCAGTGGATTGCTTCTTTTTAAAAAAAAAATGTTTAAATGCATTAAGCAAAGTAAATAAGATTAAAAAGGAAACAAAAATTTTTTTAAGAACAAATTTATGGGCTTCAGGTTAAGAACCTCTGCTTTGTTGAGGTTAAGAAGAAGGGAAGAATTTGTAACTCAATTTATTACCCTGGAGAGAAGAGATCTGAAGGGAAACAAAGACACTTTCTTTACCTAAGTTTGTTGACAGCATTAGTTGTGAGGATGAACCATGGATTCTTTTTTGATTTCCTCAGACAAAGAGTAGTAGCCTGTACTACATAATTCTCAAGAAACTGTGTTTTATTTCCTATGAACTACTTAGAATGACAGCTATAATATTAATTTGCATTATCATTCCTCCTGCTTCTACCTTACATACATGCACAGCAAATGTTTAGGAGAACCGATAACAAGGTATTAAGGGACAGAGGAGATCATTGAAATCTACTCAGAATATAAAATCCTGCTTTTTAAAAAATTAAATCAACTTTCATTTATTTTTAGTTTATATCATTCATTTCCATGATATTTTCAGTTATAAATTTTCTCCCTATCTTTCCCCTACCCACCACCCCAAAACAGTGATCCCACTGTATACCCCCTCCCCCAATCTGTTCTCTCCTATATCCTTCCCCATCACCCCTCTGGCTTTCCAGTAGGGTAAGATGGATCTCCCTACCCCAGTGCCTACATATCTTAATTCCCAGTTGCATTTAAATAATAATAACAATAATTATATATATATACATATATATATTTTAACATTTGATTATAGAACTTTAAATTCTAGATTCTTTCACTTCCTCTCTTGTCCCCC
>JAQQSV010007766.1:0-13938 GCA_028646515.1 Pseudochirops corinnae
CAACCCAACTACCAAAAATTACTTTATAGAGCTAGGAAAAAAAGATGATTCATCAAGAAGCACAAAAGGTCCAGAATATCAAGCGAACTAACAAAAACAAATGCTAAGGAAGCTGGCTTAGCCACACCAGATCTTAAATTGTATTACAAAGCAGCAGTCATCCAAACGACTTGGTACTGACTGAGAAACAGGGGAGTAGATAAGTGGAACAGGTGAGGTACACAAGACACAGTGGTCAATGATTATAGCAATCTATGGTTTGATAAACCCAAAGACTCCAGCTTCAGGGCTAAGAACTCACTACTTGACAAAAACTGCTGGGAAAACTAGAAAACAGCATGGCAGAAACTGGGCACAGACAAACATCTGACCCCATACACTAAATTAAGTGCTAAACAGGTACAGAATTTAGATTAAAAGGCAGAAACTATAAGCAAATTAGGAGAGCAAGGAATAGCTTACTTGTCATATTCATGGAGAATGGAGGAACTCATGAACAAACAAGAGATAGAAAACATGATGAAATCCAAAATGGATAATATTGATTCCATTAAATCGAAAAGTTTTTACACAACCAAAAGCAATGCATCCAAGATCAGGAGGAAGGCAGAAATACGGGAAACAATTTTTGTAATAAGAATTTCTGATGAGAGCCCCATTTCTAAAATATATGGAAAAGTGATTCAAATGTGTAAGAATATAAGTCATCCCCCAAATGATAAGTGGTCAAAGGACAGGAACAGGCAGTTTTCAGAGGAAGAAATTAAAACTACCTACAATCATATCAAAAAATGCGCTAAATCATTATTGATTAGAAAAATGCAAATCAAAACCACTCTGAGGTACCACATCTCACCAGCCACACTGGTTTATATGACAAAACAAGAAAATTATAAATCCTGGAGAAGATGTGGGAAAATTGGAACACTGATTCGTTGTTGGTGGAGTTGTGAACAGATCCAACCATTCTGGAAAGCAATTAGGAACTATGCCCAAAGGGTTATATACGTGCATACCCTTTGACTCAGCAATACCATTTCCAGGGCCATATTCCAAACATATCAGACAAATGGGAAAAGGATCCGCATGGACAAAAACATTTATAACAGCTTTCTTTGTGGTGACCAAGAACTGAAAACCGAGGGGACGCCAATCAACTAGGGAATGGCTGAACAAGTTGTGGTACATGAATGTAACGGAACACTATTGTGCTATGAGAAGTGATGAGCAGGTAGACTTCAAGAAAATTTGGAAAGACTTAGATGAACTGATACTGAGTGAAGTGAACAGAATCAGGAGAATGTTGGACACAGTAAAAGCCACACTGTGAAATCACTGACTTTGAGCAACTTAGCTCTCCTCAGCAGTGCAAGGACTGGAAACAACTCCAAAAGACTCTGGATGGAAAATCTCACCCACATCCAGAGAAAGAAAAATGGAGGTTGAATGCAGATTGAAGCGTATCAGTTGCTGTCTCGTTTTGTTTTGTCTTGTTTTCCCTTTCTCAGGGTTCCACCCATTCAGTCCAATCTTCTATACAACATAGCTAAAGTGAAAATACGTTTAACATGAAAGTGTTTATATAGAGCCTCTATCAGAATGCATGCCACCTTGGGCAGGGGAGGCAGGTGGAGAAAATTTTAAACTTATGTAAATGAATGTTAAAAATTAAAAATAAGTGAATTAATTGAAAAAAAAAACAATTTATGGAGAAGGAAGAGATAAGGTCATCTGAAATTTTCCTTATGGTATAATCCACCTATAAAGGGTTCAAAATCACCAGCATCCTAAAAGGAGAACACATGTAACATTAAAAGAGATGATATTATAATTTAGTTTAGGACAAAAGCATTTCCATTTCCAACCAATATGTCACAATATAAGGCCTGTTCCTTAGTGTCAATCTACTGCCAAAGTTTTCTTCTGCCAGTCTTTCTTCTGAGGAGCAGAAGGTTCTGGGTCTAAAAGCTGAAAGAGGGGAAAATGAGAGTGGATGAACACATAAGGGAGATGGGGCTCTCAAGGAGAACCACTCTCTTTCCCTTTTGGCCCAGGTAGAATTTGACCCTTGGGTGGAAGTTGCTGGACTAGGAGAAGGCCTAGGAAGAAGAGGGGTTTTCCCACGGCCATGGCATTGCAGATAATGGAGACCAGAGAGGAAGGCAGGGGCTTAAGTTTCTAGCACTGATTGTTGAAGGGAGGAAGAGGATGATCCTGGGGCCTGAGGCCCCAGGCAAATAGGGCCTCTTGGACCCTCCCAAAAAGGACTTGGCCCACAGAGGCCCATGTAGCCTCTTCTGCTTTGCACATGGCCTACCTTTCTAGGCAAGCTCTGCCTTGAACTCCTCCTCCTGCTAGGCCCCCTGGTTGGAGGAACCAACCCATTGAGTTGAGATAAGTGTCTCCTAGAAATCCAGTGCTGGGCTTACAGGTGCCAGTTAAGTCTGAGCCAGGAGGGCAGAGAGGTCAGATGGCCTACCTGTGCTCTAACTGACCAGCCTTCAAAGAACAAGAAGCAGTCTTTGCATAGCACCTTCATGCTATGATCCTGCTTCATCCAGCCCTCTGCTCCTGACCCTGAGGCCCTGCTCTCCTGACCGGGGAGACCTCCCAATGGGCCCAACCTTTATCCCCTGACTGCTGCTCTATGGCCATCCTGATGTAGACCCTTCGCCATCTGTTCCTTCTTTTCACTCTAGGAAGCACGCACATCGAGCTCTTTTTACTGAGTCTCTGATAGGGAGAATGGATCATGGTTTCCCAAAGTGAGATTTTCAGAAAATATACCTGACTCCACTGGATGTTTTTATACCAATGTGCTGAATGGCCCCTTCAGTGTCCCCCAGTCTCTAGGAGAAAACTCACAGGACTGACTCGCTGCTGATTTTCTGTCTGAGGAGGCACAAAGGGCTCAGCAAATACTGATTAACTACCTGCCTGAGCAAGCAGACAGTGCTTTCCTTGGACTGGTGTCAGTGACCGTGCTAAAGCCCTTGGTACCAGACCTTTCTAACTCTACCTCTAAATTCACATGTTTTTCCTTTTCCTAAAAATGTGCCTTTTCCTCTCTGTGTCCCCTAAACTGATCTCATCCTAACCTTCTTTGTAAGCCTGCCTACAGGGAATCAGGGATCCTGCCCAAAGGATGGGCCCTACAGCTCAGGAGGAGAGCCTGTCTCTGGGTCCCCTGTGGAACTGTGAGACACACACATCCATCAGACACTTCTGGAGAGTGTCACACTCTTGAGTGGACAAAGGAATCACAGTTTATTGTCTGTTTATAACTTGAGCTCCCTTCTTCTGGCTGTCCCTAACTGACCCTGACAATTCTTACAACAGAATTAAATGAAATAATATTTATATGGTTCCTAGAACATAGCACACACCATATAACCAGCCTCTTAACCCTTTCCAGTCTCCTTACACCTTGGTCCTCTTCTCCCCTCTGACCCAGGGACACTGATCTCCTGGATGATCCTTGCCCAAGATCCTCCATCCCCTGACCCTAGGCCTTCCCAGTGGCTGTCCTTCCTGCTTAGAATGTCCTGCCCCTCACCTGGACCTCCTGGCTTCCTTCTATCTCAGGTAACATCTCACCTGAAAACAAGCTTTGCCTGGCCCCTGACACTGCTGGGGCCTTCCCTCTCAGGGCCCCTCCCATCCATCCTGTAGAGAGCTCGTTTGGACCCAGTTCACAAGAAGTTCTCTAACCACTGGACTGTGAGCTACTTGAGGGCAGGACAGTTATTTTGTAAACCTTCCTTTGCATCCCCAGCAGGTTAGCACAGTGCTGGGCACAGAGGAGCCACTTTCTAAATGACCTAAGGAATGGGAAATGAGAGGGACTCAGAGAGACCTGGGAAGGCTTTTGTGGCCTGAGGCAAGGGGACATGAGCAGAACCAGGGGGACAATTTCTGCTCTGCAGACAGCCCTGCCAAGGACAACCTGAGTCTGGCAGGATGAGGCTTCCCTGGCTCTCTGGGATTCCAGGTTTGCTGATGCTGGTCAGGTCTGTGGATGGATTGCACTCACCTGGGAGGAGGGTCTCTGGGTGCCTGGGGCCATTCCCTCTGATTCTAGAATCTCTCCTAGGAATAGACTTTGGTGCTCAGCAAGCTGACCTGGGGAGGGAGAAGAATCTCAGAGTCGGGGAGACACTGACTTTGCCTTCTCTCCCTAGGGTAGAAGCAGAGCTGCCTGGAATGATAGAGGTTGAGCTCTCACAATGGTTACAAAGGCCTAGAACTGCCCTCAAGTGGGATATTCCAACTCATGAGGAGTGCAGCAGGAAGGGTCAGGCTTGGAATGGAGTTTGGTCTGAGCAGGAAGACTTGCCACCCTCTCTATCTCCTTCCCTTTGACCTCATGGCCCTCCCCCATCCTTCTGCAGAGACCCAGAAGACAAAAGGGGCTTGGGATCCCAGATGGGATGATACCACGCAGAGCCTCAATGACCCCAGACCCAGAGCTCTGCCTCCAAATGATACTGTGGGTGAGACATGTTAGTCAGGTCACTGTGATCCAATGGTAAAACTGGGGACCGCATCCTAGGACCTTTGAGATGTGGCAGGGAGCCTGTAAAATTACCAGGGGCAACCCGGAGAGGCAGGTTTTGGAGGGAGGTCTACTCTGAACAAGCCTGGAGGAGAGTGTCCGAGGGGAAACTTGAGGCCCAATGGAAAGGGACGGCAGCAAAAGCAGGGTGAAGGGATGGACCCTTGTTCAGACCTATCTGGCATCATTAAGTGCAGAGCTGGATCCCAGAAGGAAGAGAGATCTCAGCTCCAAGGGAAGAAGGCAGAGAGATCTCACCTCCAAGAGAAGGCAGGGAGATCTCAGCTCCAAGGGAACAAGGCAGGGAGATCTCAGCTCTAAAAGAAGAGATTTTTTGATCCTAGAGCTTTTGCTTCTCACAAGCCTACTCTGGCTGGACCCTCCAATCCCAGGTGTACCATCCTGCCCTGCCCTGCCCTCCCCACAATTGGGTGTATGACCCCTCTTTTACCTTCCCCTCTCAGGTGTCCAAACTCCCCCCCCCTTGAAAGAATTCCACCAGAACTATCACCTACCTGACAGATCTTTTCTGAGCTGCCCTCTGCCATTCTTCTACCACCTCCCTCCCTCCCTCCCTCCCTCCCTTACCCTGCTGAGAATACAACTCTTCCACAGAATCTCCTGGTCTCCCAGTTCTCCCCTGCTACACTCATCTTCTTCCCCACAAGGATATGCCCAGCCTGGTTCTCCCAGCCATGCCCCTCCCCTGATTCCCTTCCCCCTCAGGGCCCCCTTTCTTCTCTGCAGCCACACTCCAGATCTACCCATCCCCACTGAACTCTCCTCCAAACTGGAGACATTGACCCCCTTGGCCCTTCTCAACTGCTGACCTTCCACACCCCAGGCCTAACACTGAGGTGGCATTTCCCTCTGTCTGGTTTTTATTTCCCAAAAGAGCTTCTCTCAGGTGAAGATAGCTAGATGCTGATCAGTGGCTGAGGCCAGGACATCAGGATCCTTGGTCCCAGGGCACATAATACAGCTCATGTTATAAACTTTCTCTGTCTACTGATAGAAACCTTCACATCTCTCTCAAGTCTAGGGGTTTTTTAAATTTTATTTATTTGTTTGAGGTGGTAAAGAGACCATTCTCTGCCATATTTCTTCTCAGTCACTGAATGGCCATTGCCTCAGTCAAACTGAGACCTGTTAAAACCTCAGTTTGCAAAGGCCAAGTTCTCCCTCTGCACCCTCAACCCTCTCCAAAGCTCCTGATCTGGTCCCTGGTCCCAGGTGGTTCTACCCGGAGGAGAAAGTGAGGCTGGTAATTTGGCACAGTATGCCTCACTTAAATCCAATGCCCCTGTATGTCATGGCATCACCTCCCTGATGTCCTGGTCCTCTTCCAGAAGGAAGGACAAACAGCAGAGGCGTGGCTATTACCTAAGTAACTGAAATCCATTCCCAATAGGTCCCGCTATTGCCCTCCTTACCCCTCAGAGACCCAGGTTCTAAAGGGAAGGAGAGGGTTGCAGGAAGTGTTGGTCCTGGGGCACAAGGATGGCAGGAACTTAGGCAGGAGGCCAGAGAAAGACTGATGTGGGATTGCTGTAAGGATTGGGGAAGCACAACACCTGTAATGGCAGCAAAGAAGTACTTAGCAACTTGTTTCAGTTCAAGTTTCTTTTCAGTCCTGTCCTTAATTATCTCAAGTCTTTCTTAAGACACAGAACTTGTGAAACCCACAGTGGGAGGGACTTGCCAAAGACAGGAACAGGGAAGAGCTAATGACCATCAATAAGGAGATGCCCAAGCTGGGAGAGAGCAGATCTGAGAAGAGAACTTTTGTGGTGGCAGAGAGGAGAAGGAAAATACTTGTGGTATCCCACCACTCTGTTTATCACTCCTGTCTGTGTTGATTTGTATTTGTGATACTTTGTACAGAAGCTGTGACCTTACTGTAAGCCCTCAAAGAGCATTTTCTTGTTGTCTGTTTACAGAAGTCCTGGAGGAGGATTTTAGAGGTTCTGGGATTTTACTGATGATTTGTGTTGACCTCCTGGACCTTGTTTGTGGGTCTCTGTTGATTTCACAGGCAGATAGTGAATTGATGATGCTGCCAGCAAAATGCATGAATGTTGTTTTGGCTCCGTTAAGCTTTGTCTTCCCAGAAACACAAACTGCACAGGCCTTCAGGTAGACTGGACAGTGTGAGCTTCAATATGGAACTGGACAAGGAGCTGGGAGCTGCCTTAACTGTGAATCCAGGTGAGAGCTGGGTAAATTCAGGCAAAAGCTGGGACTATGGAAGAGGAACCATGGAAACTGGTAGCCAGGCTCCTATCAAGAAGAAAAGACATCTCCTTGGGTAGTTAATGCTGATGGAGAAGATTATGATTTACTGTAGCCTAGGGGGAGGAGAACTTTATACTTTGTAGCTCTTAAGGATGTGTGTATGTGTGTATCTATATATCAGATTGCATGGAGGAGCCAGGCTGGGCTGGGCACAAACGAGGCAGCCCCCAGGCTCGGGCTTCTGGGGCAGGATGAAGCTGGGGGTCGGCCCCTCCCCCCACCCTCCAGGCCAACAGGAATAAAGCCCCGACTGTGGCGCGCTGGGACCCACTGTGGGACCCTGGCTGAGACACGGAGCCCCACGTGCCTCAGTTTTCCCATCTGTAAAACCGAGACCCCAAACTAGACTTGGATTTTCCCAACACAAGCAGGAAAGGAGTCCTGAAGAGGCCACGCCCCCTGAAGGACGGAGGAGGAGGGGAAGAGGAAAGAGGGGGGCAGGGGGGAAGAGCGGGGAAGGAAGGAGGGGAACGGGCAGAGGGAGCCGGGAAAACTGGAGCAGGGGACAAACTGCACTCGGGCCCCTCAACGTGAGTCTGAAGGGCCCCCAGTCCAGCCCGGCCCCCGCACCTCACCTGCACGCGCCTCAGCCCGACGCCAGCCCACTCCTCCGGGATATCCGTCCCCCTTCCTCTCCTGGGAGCCTCCCCAAGTGCCCCCTAAGCCTCCACTTCCGGACTCCACTGCCCGAGAGACCTTGCTTCTGCCAGATTCGCCCACTTCTGGAGGCGCCACTGCCGGACTCGGTTTCCCAGAAGGCCTTGCCCGGAAGTTTTTCCTTTAAGAAGGGGCGGGACTTCCTATCTCCCTCCATCCCAAGTTCCTGATTGGTCCGCTCCCTCCCCATTGTTTCCTGCACCGGAAGAGGCCGAGTCCGCTGGGGGGCTGGTACTGCGCATGCTCCCTTTCCCTGCCCGGGTGTCTCTAGCTGGGGCCGAGTTTGGGGCTTCCTCTGAAAAGGCTCCTGAGCGTGTGGGGGCTTCAGGGCAGTCGCTCTTCCCTTGGTCATCCCGGGGAGCCGTTCCAATCTCCCCCGGGGGGGACGCTGTGGCCGGGCCTCCCCCGTCGGGACCTTCAGGGCTGCAGCCACGGAGCCCCATGGGGGCGGGGGAGGAGCCGTCACGTGCTGCTAGGCCCGGGCTGGGAGGGGGATGGGCTTCCCCGGGGCTGCTCGGAGCGGGTACAGAAAGCAGAGGAAAGGAGCGCATGCACATCCGTGCGCTAAGCTGTCAGGCTTCTCTGGAGAAGAGGCTGAGGAAGCCGCACCGGAGGTCGCAGCTCCTTAGCACGGGCGGGTGACTGACCTGATCCTTGCATAAACACCCAAGTTGTATTCCCAGTTGTGGTGTTTTAGGATCACTGCATACGGACCCCTGCTGCTTGTCCCGGTCACAAAACTGGGCCGTTCTGCCCCGCATAGCTTGCCATTAAAGAGCTATCAGCTAAAATCCTCCAGACGTCCTTGTGACCCTCCAGAGGTTTCAGGATCCACTGCCCGGGACGGGGGGGTTAGAGGACCAGTAGTGAAGCGTGCTGGGCGTGGACGCAAGATAGAGCCTGGGAAAAGAGATTTAAACAGAAAAGGGATGATGGCAGCCCGAAAGGGGATGAACCAGGACAGACTCTGTGGTGCCTGAAGGGAATGAAGAAATCAGGGCTCGTAGGCGTCAATGGTCTCAGAGAGAAAATGAGATTAAAAGGCATGACCAGGGACGTTATGTCAGTCTTCCAGATATGCTAGAGAGTGATGTGATACGAATATTTAGTGTGTACAGCAGATCACATAATGTCTTTGGATCTGAATAGAAAAAAAGAAAAGTTGGGTGTAACACTGAAAATTAGGACATAACAGTTAGGAAGAGCAAGCCTGTTTCTGAGCTTAACATATGGAATATGCCAAGAATGGCCATAGGATGGGGCACCCAAAGTGATGAGCCCAGAAGAGCAGGACCTGAGACGGACAGAATGATAGGTACAGTCTGCAAGAGGCATTTGAAGAAAAGATAGAAAGTGGAGAGTTGGTTAGGTCTCAGCCACTATGAGCTCATGGCCTGAGTTGGGGAGGGTAATGAAAATGCTGGACCTGGGTGTGAATAAGGTTTGTTGTGAGGATCCAGTGTTGGATTAAAGCTCTTTCTAGAACAAACCATCTGGTCAATGGGACCACATGGGGTTTGCAAAGATTGATTCTGCCTGTTTAAATTTGGAACTTTTTGACTGAGGAAATAAAATACAAATCAGTTTACTTTCTGCCATCGGAGGAGAGAACATATTTATGACCTAGTGTCTTTGTGTGTATGTGTGATTGTTTTCTTGAGGTGCAGAAATCAGATTTGGAGTGGATGAAATGACTACAGAGCTGAGCATTTTGGTGGAAGAATGTGGCCAGCAAAGTTTTATGCAGGGTGATCCTTGTGATTTCAATTGCAGAGAAGTTGAAGGGAAGTTTTATAAATGTAATGAAGGTCAGAAGGCTTTCTGCTATAGATCTCTCCTCGTTTGCCCTCAGAGTATCCACACTGCAAAGGAAACTTGTAAAGCCTGTGGAGAGGCTTCAGATGGAACTTTACATCACAGAATCCACAATGGGGAGAAAACCTATGAATGTGATAATGTGGAAAGGCTTTCAGATACAGCTCCAAGTCTTGCTAAACATTAGAGATTCCACAGTGCAGAGAAACCTCATGAATGGCATCTGTGTGGAAAGGCTTTCACACAGAGAGCCAATCTTGTCTTACGTCAGAGAATGCACACTGCATAAGGAGAAACCTTATGAATGTAATCAGTGGAAATGCTTTCAGAATCATCTGCAGTCTTGATGTTCGTGGGAGTATCCACACTGAGGAGAAACCTTATGAATGTCCAGTGTGAAAAGGCTTTCCAAAAGAGCTCCAGTCTTGGTGCCCCTCAGAGAATCCACACCAAACAGAAACATTAGGAATGTGATCAGTGTGGAAAGGCTGTCACATGGAAAGGCAGTCTTCTTATGCATCAGAGAATCCACACAGGAGAAAGCTTTTGGATGTAATTAGTGTGGAAAGACTTTAAGAATTAGATCTGGTCTCACTAAACATCAGAGAATCCATACTTGGGAAAAATTTTATTAAAATGATGAATGTGAAAAGGGTTTAACAAAGAAGTCCATCTTGCTAGACATCAAACAATCTGCACTGGAAAGAAACCTTTTAAATGTGAACTGGCATATGAAGTGTGAAAGATGAAATTACTGCAGAAACAAAGGTTTGAGCTGCTGAGTATTTTAATTTATCAGGTAATGCTTGCCAATCACCTTACAGATTGGGACCAAATCTCTTCTTCATATCCCTGGACCCCAAATACTGTGTGAAATAGATTTTTTTTTTTTAAAGGGTGTTTTTTTTCCAACTGATATTTTTCTTTTTTTGCCTTTTTTTGTTTTTGGAGGGCAATTGGAGTTAAGTGACTTGCCCAAGGTCACATGGCTAGTTTTTGTGTTAAATGTCTGGGACTGCATTTGAACTCTGGTCCCCCTGACTCTAGGGCCGGTGCTCTATTCACTGTGCTGCCTAGCCATCCCTGAAATAGATTTTTATACATTAAAAACAATTATTTAAATACAACCAATTAAAAGGAAACTACAAAATTAGGTGGTCTGATATCTAATTGGGTGAGAGATTAGGAAGTTTCCAAGTTGGGAGGGAGAAAATGAACAGGTGCAATTCCTTGAAATCAGAAAAGGAAGCGTTCCATTCCCTCCACCCCTGGTTGTCTCTGAACAATCAAAGAGATATGGGAACCATAAATGTTTGATCAGTGTAAGGTCAGTTTTAAGGTAAGACTTATGGGTTTCTTGAGACATATAATTGTCAGAAAACTCCTTGCATCAGTCTGATCAGTTTTCTGGTCAGCATAACCTAGGCCAGAGATGTTCCAGTATCAATATATTAGTAGATTCAAAATTGTACAGAACTTCTGTTACTCACCTACCGTGACTGTAGAATTTGCTTTGAATGGAAAAGGAGGAATATCATTACAATACTGTCAAGACTCATTCACTGAAGGGCACAGACTGACCTAATAAATACCATTGGGGGGGGAAGGGAAGCTACCTTTGTTGTTTGATTCTAGGCATAAATTGTCTGACTGCCAATCATGTAGTCACAGTACCAAAAGCTAGGTTTAGAATTAACAGGGTGGGAAAAATTTGCTGTTCAGAAAGGAAATAGCACAATGGGGAAACTGAGTCAAGAGGCTCCTTCTGTAGGCCATAAGGTCATCCCCTCAACTTTTTCCAAGGACAGACATCCACCATGTTATCAGACTGCAGCACAGGCCATTTTCTACTATTGGCTTTGTGACAATCCAGATCACCATGCCTGTAATTAAATCTCAAAGCAATACTAAATTATACTCCCAAAAGTTTTTGCTTTAAATAGCAAAATTTCACTAATCCTAACTTAGGGTTTGAATATTATTAACTTCTTCATGTTTCCCTAACATTTATTCTTTATTATACTAAACTATTATTATTTTTTTTTTTTTTTTTGCATTTTGGAGGGGAGGGCAATTTGGGTTAAGTGGCTTGCCCAAGGTCTAGTTGGGCCAAATCACACAACTCTTTCAAAAGTGAGCCCCAAAGAAAAACCTCACATTAGGGCATATATATAGCCTTTCCTGGATTGGAGAATGTCACAGCCCTCTTGACCCACTGTCCAATCACAAAGCAACAAGGCATGGGAATTCCCGAAAAACAAGCCTCCTTCCACAGGCTCTATGTGATCACATTCAGCCTATTGGGGGCAGAGTATACTTTCAAATAGGGGAAGGTTCTCAGAGCCACTTAAGCCACTTAAGCAGAGGGCCTAGGGGCAGGGAAGATCTTCAGATTCCCATAACACCAGTCAGGCCTTGGCATCTTATAGTTTCAGCATCTTGAAGTTGGATTCAGAGACAGAATGAGATCCAGTCCCAGACCACAATCTGTCTTTTGATTAAGTTCCTAATCTCTCTTCATTATCCATTTGTTGAGGTCAGGGATCAAATGTTGAGGTTTAAGATTTAGGGGGGCTTAAGACCCCAAAATACCAACATGCCGGGTCCTGCCAAATGAAATCAAATCAAGTCTTCTCAAGTCTTATCTCAGTCAAAGTAAAGCAAAGTTTGTTAAAGATTTGCCATAATGGGTAGACCTTAAAGAGTCTAGATAACTGTGCTAGACAATGGAGGGCTAGGCTAGTTTAAGGGAAATAGATTTGGGGGTAGATATTTTGGGAGGATCAAGGGTGGAGACTAGCTGGACAATGGAGGGCTAGGCTAGTAACAGAGACTTGGGCACTTCCAACAGTGGAGAAATAGAGGCCAGTTCTCTCGCTGTCTGTAACCTGGGCTCCATCTGGCCTTCCCTAGGAAACACCCTGATAATGCTAACAACAGGATCAAAGGTATATTATTTATATGGCTCCTGGCACATAACCAACCCCATATAACCAGCCTCTTAACCCTTTCCAGTCTCCTTCTGATGGAGTCTGGAATGTTTTTGTCTGTAACCTCAGTTTGTAAAATCTCACTTGTGTTGGGGTACCTATGTATGTAACATCAGTTTGTAATAAGCCTGTGCAATTAAGTTGTAAAAGTCACACTTTCCCCCAGTCATAAAGGCATTAACTCTGCCTCTCCCCTGCCCCCAGCCTAAAAGTCTTTTCCCTGAGCTAGCTGTCTGCCTAGATACAGTTACCTATGAGTACATCACCCAAGTATTCCTTAGAGAAATACATAGCTCCTTTGTCCTAAGTGGCCAGCTGCACCCAAAAACCTTGAACAGCATTATCAGAGAGATAACTCCCTCTCAATATGCTACCTCCTGAATCCCTAATCAGTCTAGCTTCCAGATTTGGCACCTCCTGAAACAATCAAACCTATCCTCCCAACAGCCATATTGGATCTCTGTCATTCAGCCTTGACCAAGAGTAACCTAGTGACCGTGTGGAGGCAAAAACCACACCTTCTTGTGGCCCCCCCAGAGGAATGTCCCAGTGAATTATGGGCAATATGCCTTCACAGTTGATATAAAAAGTGCATGTCCCTTTAAGCACTGATCACTACTAAACTCCTCCCAAACTCCTCCCTAACTCCACCCTTGCCCACCTAGTTAGCATAATGAACCTTTGACTGACAGTTTTATGGCTTTAAAAACTGCATCTCTAGCCCCTGCACTTTGCAGGCTTTCTCTGACACCCCCTGCCCACTGGAAAGTGTAACAATAAACTTTGTAACTCTGCTAAAAGATAACCTGAGTCCTGTGAAATTCTTTCCAGACAAGAACCCTCTAGGGATTCATATGAGATCCCTCCTTCACCTACATTTCCTCCACCTCTTCACTTCCACCTTGGTCCACTTCTCTCTGCCCCACGGACACTGGCCTCCTGGCTGATCCTTGACCCAGACCCTCCAGGCCCTCACCCTGGGCCTTCCCAATGCCCATCTCTCCTGCATGGCAGGTCCTCCCACATCACCTAAGCCTCCTGGATTCTTTCACATCTCAGCTAAAATCTCATCTTCTGAAAACAAGCTTTTCCTGTCCCCTGACCCTGCTAGAACTTTTCTCTCAGGGTGCCTGCCATTCATCCTGTAGAGAGCTCTTTTGAACGCAGTTGCTCCCATGTTCTTGCCTATTAAACTGTGAGCTCATGGAGGGCAGGGACTGTTCTTCATTAACCTTCCTTTGCATCCCCAGTAGGTCACCTTAGAGCAGCCCCTCTCTAAATGCTTATTGACTTGACCTAGGAAATGGGAAATGGGAGCCCTTAGAGAAGTCCTGTCCAAAGCTTCTGTTCCCTTGGCCCTGGGAGACTCTGAGAACCTTCCCAGATTTGAAAGTATACTCTGTTCCCTAATAGGCTCAATGAGGTCACGTGGAGCCTGTGGCGCCAGGCTTGTTTTCCAGGAATGCCCATGCCTTGTAGCTTTGTGATTGGGCAGTGGGCCCAGAGGGCTGTGACATTCTCCAAGGCAGGAGAAAGCTATATATACGCCCTGATGTGAGGTTTTGGTTTGGGGCTCACTTTGAGAAGAGTTGTGTGATTTGGCCAGAAGAGACTCTGGGCAGCTGT
>JAQQSV010007767.1:0-13938 GCA_028646515.1 Pseudochirops corinnae
GGAGAGGTTCTGCGTAATTTCACATGTTCAGCCTGTATTTGATTGCTTGTCCTTCCAGTGGGGGTGGGTGACGAGGGAGGAAGAGAAAGAATCTAGAATCCAAAGTTCTATAATCAAATGTTATAAATATTTATCTTTATATATATATATATGCAATTATTATTATTATTATTATTAACTTCATCCAACTGGACCTTGAAATACACAGGCACTGTGGTTGGGAGATCCATCCTGCCCTACCGAAAAGTCAGAGGGGTGAGGGGGGAAGACATAGGAGAGAATAGACTGGGGCAGGGGGAATACACTGGGATGGCTGTTTTGAGGTGGTGGGTAGGGGAAACATGAGGAGAAAATATGTAACTCAAAATCTTGTGGAAATGAATGATGCAAACTAAAATAAAATTAAAAAAACAAAATAAAAAAAATATTAAAAAAAAAAGTTATCACATTGTTGCTAAGTCTTTTTGTAAGCTAAATGCCCCCAGTTCCTTTAACAGATCTGCATATAGCAACAACTTAGGATCCTTTGCCATACTTTATATTTTCTTCGGTTTATCAAGATCTTTCCAAAAATGTGGTGCCCAGAATTGAACCCCATCCTCCAAATGAGGTCAGATGAATATAGAGTACAGAGAAATTATCACCTTATTCCTAGAAACTTTGCCTCATTTATCACAGCCCATAATTCTATTGGCTTTTTTTTTTTTACTATCGTGACCTACTGATGCCTGACCTACTGATGGCTTACATTAAGCTTGTTGTCCACTAAAATGTCCAACCCTTCTCTAAACAAACTTCTGACCAGCCATGCCTTCTAATATTTTGATTTTGTGTGTGTGTGTGAATAAACTCGTACAGTTTATTTTTTTGCATCCAAGTAGGAGACTTTATATTTACTATACTCTATCCCAGATGTGTCAAATGCATGGCCCAACAGGTAGCATGGGGCCTGCAACACTCTCAAATATAGTGGAACCAGATTAAAATGTAATAGGGAAATATTTAATAAAATACCTATACAATAAAACATAGATAAAGGTAATTTGTGGTTTCCTAAGTCTATTGACTTAGCATCAGAGACCTTTATGTGTGGTTGACCAGCCCCAGTTTCTGTTTGAATTTGATGGAACTGCTCGAGACTGTGAGGGCATTTTTGGTGCCTGACTTTGCCATCAGGTGTTGACGATTCCTCTCCATTTTCCTTTTTTTTTCTTTTTGGAAGGGAGGAGGTAGGGCAATTAGGGTTAAGTGACTTGCCCATGGTCACATGGCTAGTTTTTGTGTTAAGTGCCTGAGTCCAGGTTTGAACTCAGGTTTTCCTGACTCCAGGACCAGTGCTCTATTCATTGTGCCAACTAGCTGCCCCCACTGTGCCACCTAGCCGCCCCACCCTCTCCCTTTTCTTGACTGAAGGTGGCTATCTATGTTACTATGCCACACTCTATTTCTAGCGCCCTAATTTTATTTTATAAAATCTTCATGCTTTGATTTTTATAGATATGAAAAGGTTATACATATCACAAATAAACTGATGAGTGCCAAAGATCAGTATCTCAACTAAGGCCTCTGACACATACTAGCCGTATAACACCATAGGAAAATCATATAACCTCTTAGGTAACTGTATAAGACTAAGGAACAGAACGGATTCTCTTCTTCAGTGATAGATGGAGTTTCCTCCTCACTTATTTCCTATACAAGTGTGCTTCATACAGAGTGTGTCCCAAAAGTCTTAGGACAGTTAAATAGCTTCTTGAGCTTAAAACTGCACTAGAATTGCTGTATTATAATACACAATATACTGTATTATATTATATATATATTATATAACATTTTAGAATGATGACATTATTCCACAATATTTTGCAGAGAAGGAAAAAAAATTAAAAGTGCAAGAGCATAGGGAACTGGTTTTAATTAGGTATTTTAGCCAGTCAACGCAAAATAGAGTATAATCACTTTTTCAATGAATAATGCTTCATGATGATGTTGCCCAAAGATGAATTCCTTGACTATGGCAACACATGGAATGAAAGAATATTTTAAAATGATCTTCAGTCTCGTGTATATCTCCTTTGCTTTTCTAGGGACAATGGGATATTGAAAGAAAAGTGGACATAAGATGCCAACAATCATAGCTCCATCTTAGCTTCTTTAAAAAAAAACTGTTGAAAACACTATAAACTACTAAGTGGATAAAGCTAAGTACATTGAGTCAGATTATTACTATTCATTAGAAAAGTTTAACAGAAAAAAACCAGTTGACACAATGAAGAGCTCAGAAATTGTTTCCACTTGTGAAACTTGATGTCCTTACTAAGAGGCAAGAAATGATAGTCAAAGAAACACTTGTTTACAATAAATACTCATTCGGGGTAAAGGAATACAGTAGATTAAGTGTAGTATCATCACAAAATGGTGAAAGACAATGAAGGAAATAAACCTGAAGAAACCTTGTTATCAGACTCATCTAAACCAGATTATTTGAACAATATTTATAGATGAAATTGAAAGAACAACCAATAACATCAAAGTAGAACAGATTTGCCAGTGTTCTAATCTTGACTTATCATAATCAGTGACAATATAACGCATTGATATTCCGTCTGCTATATGAGGAAGTGTAAATGACTCTAAAGAAGATGAAGTCAGGCAGAGTATCAGATCAGGTATACATAGAACAAAATTTCTGTTGGAGGTGATAAAATTTTAAAAGCATCGAGGGGCTGATTTTTAAGTTATCTCATGTAGGAGAAGGTGCCAAAAGAATGAGAAAGGACATCATTAACATTATTATCCAAAATAGGCAACTGAGAAAGCTTCAAGAAGCTAACTCAGCCACAGAACCCTCATTTTTCATCTTAATGAGAATGTTTTATCCATCTATTGCTGATATCCTTGGTAAAAATATAAGAAGGAAATAGGTCAGCTTTCAGACATGATTTTCTCTAGCAGATTATACCTTTCCATTTTATATAATTGACTAAGAGTTGTAGGAAATATACAATTCTGCTGTGTTTGTGGTTTGGTCATTACAAAAGAGCATTTGACTTGTTAGTTAAATATAGTCTGAAAAGCAGTTCTTTTCCACAAATTGTGGCTTGTATATACATCAAGAACATATAAGATTCCTTGATCAATGTTACCATGGAGGATTAATGATTTTACTATTAATAATAAAAATGCATAAAACAAGGAGGTTATGCTTACCACTGTCATAGGTGATGCCCCGAACTGAGTATAAATGAAGTGTTACCTATTGATGGAGAGGTACTTAAGATGGTCCTATTTCTGGATGATATGGTGCTGATTATACTAAGTTCCAGAACACTCTAGAACCTTCTTAATGAGATGCATGGCCACTCAGAGGAGATTGGTTCACCAGTCTCCATGGGAAAATCTAAATGGATGAAAAATGCTTATAATCCATTTTATGAGATTACTCCATGAAAATTCACTAGGCAATCTATTGACTTGGTTTATTAGTACATATATCTTAGACAGGCAATGAAAATGAACAACGAGTTAGATCTGGAATTAAATAGGATAAAAGAGGGGTTTATTTAATTTGGAAAATTGTGTAGGACTTTCAATGAAACAAGATTTTTTCCTGATACAAACCCTACCTTTTGAACATCAATATTCTTCTCCTAATCCTATGTGAATTTAAGTAAGAAAATATGATGATCTACCAAGAAATAAATAAATAAATATTTTGGAAATGGAAAGAAGCATACTGTTTGCAAGTATGCTCTAGCATAGTATGAATGACTTGCTTTTAAGAAGAAACACAACATAAAAGCCCCTTGAGGCAAAGAATCATTTTTTTTGTCTTTGTATCACCAGTGCCTAGCATGACACCTTATATAGAGCAAACACTTAGAAATATTTGTTGAATTAAATTGAATCCAGCAAGAAAAATATCATCAAGGAAATATATTCTCAGAAAAACAAGTGGGCTAGTCATCTAGTGAAAACAAGATGTAAAAAAAATAGATTACTTGAGTACTAAATTGCTACCCATGAAAAGTTAGATGATCTAGAACAGCAGTTCTCAACCTGTGGGTAGTGACCACTTTGGGGGTCAAATGACCCTTTCACAGGGGTTGCCCGGATGGTCTTAGGAACCGAGACATTGCTCCTCTGTCTCCAGGTGGGTCCGCCCTCATGCAGATATGCTCACATAAGACTATTAAAGGGTCATGGCATTAGGAAGGTTGAGAACCACTGATCTAGAATAAGACCTCCCACACTTTGGGTATATCATCTTTGGAGGATTTCTGAAGAAAAAAATGATAGGATTTAATTTGAGGGTGGATATTTGGTATAAAAGGGAGGAATGTAACTACCCAACTTTAGTCTAGTATGCTAGAAGAGAGGGCACTTACCCTAACTGAAAATGGGCTAGTTAGCAGTTATACATGTAAACACATATTGGTAGAGGAAATGACTGCCCAATGAATCCAGTCTGTATGAGCTTGCACATTGTATGTAGCTGAAGCAATCCCCACATGGACTATAGACATCCTGTAACTGATTCTGGTTCGCTAATCATGTGTGAAGTGTACTGTTTTTGATTGGCTATGAAGGTGGAACTGTGGACATTCAAGAGGCACTCAAAATCAGTAAAATCAATGTTCTTACTCTTCTTTTTTCCCTCCCTGCCAGTGTTTGAGAAGAGAAGCAATCTATATAATCCTCTGGACGGGAAGAGGTCTTGGGACCTCCCCATTTAAGACCAATGTGCAGTCTACTTGATTTCATTCTTTGCCTTTTTGTGTTTGTACTTTACTATTTAGGTGAAGGAGATTGAAAATGCCTATGATGAAATGCTCTTTGAAAAGGTCAGGAGAGTGTGCTACCTGAGATCTGAGAACTAGAATTCATGATCAGATTTGCCAGGAGACATATGGTGAAGAGTGAAATCTCAAGATATCTTCTTTGGCCCAGCCTAGCAGAAAGGCAGGGATGTGGAATTATCTAAATTTATGCCATAGTTGGAAGTGAACTTGATAAGACAAATATGATGTAGAAACTATTTTAAGTCTAAGCCCACCCTCCTCAGGGGCTGAGATGGTATATGAAAAGAGATGATATATCCATGGGGCTTGGGAGGAAATATTTTAAACTTCTATTCTCTCTAGATTTTTTTCCAGTAAGTATCCCTTTTTAATATCAAATCTATGTTACAGTTAAATGGGCATGGAACTAACAATGTGTGTGGGGAAATGAATCAGAAATGGAACTTTAGAGAACGATGTCCCTGACTCCTCAGGGATACCCTAGAATCCTGAGAGGGTAATATAGTCAACTTTGCTGTTGGAGAATGAGTGCAAAAGGCAGCCACACATGAAATTTTCTTTGAACTGCTGTAAATTAAATCAAAGCACCTACTATGTGCAACACACATAAATGGTGTAATGGTAAGGGAATTTGAAGATCCTCCCTGCCTTTTAATGGGCCTGACTTTTAGTCCATCAGGAGAAGCTTGCTTAGAGGAGGCTTGTTTTTCAGGAATACCCATGACTTCTGTTACTTTGTAATCGGGCAGTGGGTCACACAGATTATGATGGTCTCTGATCCTGGAGAAGGCTATATATAAATATAAATATATATCCCAATGTGAGGTTTTTCTTTGGGGTTCACTTTGGGAAGAGTTGTGTGATTTGGCCAGATGAAACTCTGGGCAGCCGTTGAGCCCCCTGGCTTTGAAAACCCAGATATTGGTGCTTCTCTATCTGGTAACTAACACTATATGTATGTAATGGTCAGACAGCTGGAAGCCCTGTCTGTTTGTCTGCTGAATTGTGTTATTTTCTCTGTCTGTATTTTTTTGTCTGCTTGTAACTTCTGTTTGTATTTTCTCTGATGTTCAGGGTGCTGACTTTTTCCCCTGAACAAAATGAGTGATATCTATATTTGATTAAAGTAAGATTGTTAACACAGTTTGAGTTGCTTTCCTTTAGAAAAGTAAATCAAAGAACCTGTGCTAGCAGATATCCTGGGTATGCTGGAGTGCTTGCTGCTACAGGTGGTAAAGATAAAATTGATGTGACATAGACTCTTGAGAGGTTTACAATCTAATAATATACCCCAAAGGATATGTATACAAGTGAGTATGATACAAGGGAGAGTTTAATAAATACATGGGACAGGTCCAGGCAAGGTGTTCAAAGAAATTTGAGGAAAATACTTCATAGAGATTGATTATGGAAGGCTTCATGGAAGAAGGGGCACCTGAGGTAATAGAAACTTAAACAGATGGAGCTATTTCAAGAGCACATTCCTAGCATATGGTCATGGTATGAAAAATATGGATTCTAGGTAATGAAGATGAAAATGAACAACAAAGAATATTCCAGTTTGGCTGGGATGCAGAAAACATGAATGGTAGTAGTATGAGATAAAGCTGAAAAAGGAGGCCGGAGCCAGATTGTGGATACCCTTGAATGCCAAGAACAGAAGTTTATACTTTATTTGGAAAGCAATGGGGAGACACTGAAGAGTTTTAAGGAGTGAGAGGAGTGACATAATCAAAGTGATGAATAAGGAAGATTACTTCCAGCTCTTCACAGATACTGTTAAAGTGCCTGAAACATCATAGGTGCTTAATAAATATTGGTTGATTGTTTATTGACATATGTTATGTGAAGGATGGATTGAAGAACAGCTATGCCAGTCAGGAGAGTGGTTAGAAGCCTATTACAAGAGTTTAAGATAAAGTTAATGACAACTTGAACAAATGTGGCTGCATTAAAGTAGAAAACTAGGTTGAGATTTGAAAGAGAGTATCAAAATATAATCAACAGTATTTGTCACATACTTGCTGTGTGACCTTGGGTAAATTGTATAATCTTTCTGTCTCCTAGCTTCCTCATTGGAAAAATAAGAGATTTGTGCTGGTTCCCTTGAAGGTTCCTCCCAGCTATGAAAATTTTATAATTTTGTTACATTGCTTTGGTATGTGGTTCTATGTCCATGTTAGTAGATTGCTAGAGAGGTATTCCTATGTTTTGGTTTTTATCTACATGTTATTACCCATTTTTAGAATAGGGACATTTATATTGAATGTTCAATTTACAAATGAAAGATTTTGTTATTGCTAAAGTTACCATATCAAAATAAATTCAGAAAGATTCTATGCAGCCTAAATTCATCACATTGTTTATAAGTCTTTAAGTGAAATCAAGTATATGGATATTAATTAATAATCTAAAACTCTTAGTGATCCATATTTTAATCTGATATCTGTGAAGCTACATGAGTAGTAGTTAAATTCTGGTCTCCAAAATGGAATCCTTTGCAGAACTCTAAAATAATTACATTCAAATTTACTAGGGCATTTTGGTTATAAATTTAAATAGGCTTAGTAATATTTTTAGTTATTATTTGTTATGTGACTTAAAATTATACTGTACCTTACTGATGTTTTACAAAGTTATTATAAATATGATTTATTTATAAAAGAAAGTGAGAAAACTGTACTGCTAATCCTCATGACTCAGTCATAAATCTTTACTATTTTGCAATACAACACATTTCCAATAATGTTGAATGTACTTTCCACTGCATTTTATTCTCTTGGGTTTTAACTGCTCCAGGTTCTTAAGATGATGATCTATGCCCTAGAATGAACCAGATGTTTCTTAGCCTCTGAAATGAAAGATCTTTGTGAAATTTATAAAGAGTTGATTTCTCTTGAGGGATTAATTTTTCAAACCTTAAAAATGCCACACGGTTTATTTTTTTAAAAGCATAGATTAAGAATTTTTCTCTATGAGGGCATGGTGCTGTACAAAATGGCCACTGGATATTTAATCCTACTGATAAGGGGCTTCCTATAACTTTTCTTTTAATGACAGGCAGCAACATTTTTCAAGCATCCACACCTTGTTCCAGATGCTGAATATTAGGATCTATGCACAGATACCAAAGGAACCATGGCATAATGGACAGGAGTAGAGGGTCTTGGTTCAAGTCCAGGCTCTGACTTTTATGGGCAGTGTGATTGTGAATAAATCTTTGCACCTTAGTTTTGTATTGGCATGTTTTCCTCCACACAGTTGTTAGGAAATCACTTTATGAATGAGAATTATTAATTCAACAAAAGAAAAATATTCTCTACCCTAAAAGTCTTCCTATAGAAGTAGGATAAAATATTAGCATATATTCCAGGAAAACATTAACAATAAAAAAATAGTAAAAATATTTAGCATTTATATAGCATTTTAAGGTCTGTAAGTAATAGTGATACAAAAATTGATATGTATACAATCTGGCATTTTAAGGTTTGCAAAGTGTTTTTATCTCATTTACTGCTCAAATTCAAAAGAAATATGCCAACTGGCTACCAAGATTTAGATTCCTTAAGGATTTAAAAAATAATCAATATAATAAATGCATTCTCATGAAAAATCTGAATTATTCATTATGGCAAAATGCAATTTAGGATTAGATTAGTTTGTCTAGAATAAAGAACAATGACTTTTTTGCCATTATATGTGCATATTTGACATACTGGTAGATAATATATTCATTCAGTGATGACTTGGCTGTTGGGAGGGACTAATAGTGGAGATCTTTGTAAACCTGTGGAAACCGACTCAGCCATTTTTTGAGACATTCCCAGGCTTGAAAAATAGACCTTTAATTAATGCACAGGCTATTTGAAAGTAGATGTCAGTATCCCTGGCTTGAATTGTGTTGTTGTTTTTTTTAAGTTGCTTAGAGAAGCTATGTGTTTTTATCACAATTCAAGACATGAATATTTTAAAAACATGTCCTATGAGGATAACTCAGTATATATGGTAGTGGTCAAGAATGTTATAATGGTTTAGTGTTCTTTAGATTTCCAAGAATACCTATTTATACAAGAGATGTTTGATCAGAAAAAGAGATGGGTTAATCATATAACAAGAGTGAGCGATAACAAATGAATAACATATATGCTACACTAGTGCCCATGAATGATAAAAGAGCCACAGCAAATTGGATCATTGGCTTAGAGCTGAAAGAGAGCTCACCTGGTTCAATCTCACCTTATTACAAATGAAGAAACAGAGCCAGAGAGCTTAAATAGCTTGCCTAAGGCTATATAGGTTGTAATTCCACCTGAGATCCTCAGTCCCCAAATCCAGCATAATTATCATTATGTAAGCTACAAATGATTTATGGGAGGACTTGGGTGAGAATTGAGACTCATGAGCAGATATGGCTACACTAGAATTGGCACCATTGTAGGGAGTTACTCATATAGATGAGATTTCAGATCCATTGATGTATTTAAATAAGTACTTGTTTGAAAACCCCAGTTTTTGAAACCTCAAGAAAATAAAATTCTTAGTTTTAATAACATTGTATGTCTTGATATCAGTATGTGCTTAAGTAAATAGGAAATTTGACATTTGGAATATATATATATTTCTAACAATTTAGAAGAATCTGAAATAATTTGATGTTATTCAACTAACTTTAGTGACAGTTTTGCCTAATTAAGGATAAGATTGTGCCAGACATTACGGCACTGCTTTAACCATAAGAAACTACTTCCTTCTGAATGTCAGCTTGAAGTTTGATCTAAATCAAAACTTGAAAAAAATTTTCAGTGCTAGCGTTATCCTCATAGAACCTATTTTTAAAAATTGTTCATGTGTTGAACTGTGATAAAAACCTAGAGCTTCTCTAAGCAGATATATATTAAAAGCACAATTCAAGCCAATGATATTGGCATCTGCTTTTAAATAGCCTGCTCACTAGTTAAAAGATGAAGTAAATGGTCTATTTTTCCAAGCCTGGGAATGTCTCAAAAAATGGCTGAGACAGTATCCACAGGTGTACAAAGATCTCCACTGTCTCCCAATAGCTAAGTCATTACTGAATGACATGAATTACAAGTAGCCCCAGCCGAACTGAGTGGAGATAGTAATGGAGGAAGCTGACATGCTAAGAATGCGGCATTAAGCTTTTAGTATAACTATATTAACATATCCATTCTCCTGTGAATGCCTATAACACACTAACCATATGGTATGCTCTACATTTTAAAGTTTTTAACCTTTAAAATTTTTTTGACATTGACTTCATGAACAGTTATCTGAATTTTAATAACACACATTTCCAAAAGATTATGTTCTCTTAGTAACCATATTCCTCAAATTAACTGGTGAAATAAAACCAACTTGAATCATCATCCCAGAATTAAATCCACAGAGGAATAAACTTTGAATATCAAAAACTTTGCAGTTTTACTCAGCAAGTTCCATTTCATTTAGAGTATGCAATGTGTATTTGTATTAAATTTATTCTTCCCTTTCTCATAAATCAACCTTTCATGTTTAACCATGATGTTTACAGATTATTTTTAACATGTGAAGCCTAATACATAATTGATATTTGTTGATAACAAAAATTGTTCATCCAAATAGTTTTTTTTCTCACCTAGTCAATAAAGGAGATGTTATTTACTTGAACATATAGAGTCCTGATTCTTGGACATACAAACACCTCTTTAAAAAAAATTTTATTTTTAATTTATGGAATAAAATGAGCATTTCCATAGTTCAATAAAAAATTATTGCATATGAAACTGCAAACCTACAATGTGCAACTCACAATTCTTTTCAAATATACAACAAAATTATCATGTAAATTTCTTTTTTTTTCTTCCCTTCCCCCACCCTAGAGATGGCTACCACTAGACACAGTACTTGTATATATATATATGTTCAATTATACTTTTAGTTTTTCTAATATTGAACCACCCTGCATGCCTGATATAAATCCAACCTAATTAGAGTATATGATCTTTGTGATGTATTGCTGTAATCTCCTTGCTAGTATTTTATTTTAAATTTTTGCATTGATATTAGTTAAGGAAATTGGTCAATATTTTTTCTTTGATTTTGCTTTCTTCTGTTTATGTATTAAAACAATATTTGTATTATAGAATCACATAAAACTCCTTCTTTACATCTTTTTTTTCAAACAGTTTTTATTGTATTGGCATTAATTGCTCCTTATAGGTTTGGTAGAATTCACATGTAAATCAGTATGGTCCTTAGGATTTTTTTCTCAAGGAGCTCATTTATGGCTTGTTGAATTTCTTTTTCTAAGATTATTCTATTTCCTCTTCTTTTAATCTGGGCAGTTTGTATTTTTGTAAATATTTATCCATTTTACTTACATTATCAGTTTTACTGGCAAACAATTGGGCAAGATAACTTTTAATAATTGTTTTAATTTCATGTTCAGTGGTGGCATATTCACCTTTAGATTTCTTTTTCTTTTTTTTATTGTGCCTTTAGATTTTTGATACTGATAATTTGATTTCCTTCTTTCTTTTTAAAATCTGATTAATAAATGATTTATCTATTTTACTGGTGTTTTAAAATTTTTCATAAAACCAGCTCCTAGTTTTATTTGTTAGTTCAATGGATTTTTTTACTTTCAATTTTATTAATCTCTCCTTTGATTTCCAGGATTTCCATTTGGTATTTAGTTGAGAATTTCAAATTTATTTTTCTTCTGGCTTTTTTTTTTTTTTTGTTATATGTTGTAGTGCCAATGCAATATTTACAGCACTGACCATGACTGCAAGTATTCCTGCATGGTGCTTGTTCACAAAATATAATAGACTCTCCTATAAAAGACAGAAGCAAAGCATTTATTCAGACACCAGAAAACCAAATCCCCAAACCAGTAAGCCAATTGCATTATAGTAGCAAAGAAGTCAATAATCCATAACAACACAGAGAGCCTTTAGCCTTCCCACAAATCAATATAAGATCAATAACTACTCACAAACCCGATTAACTCCTTGCCTTAGCATCCTCTCTTTCCCACCTTCTCTCTGGCTCTGACTTCTAACTTCCTGTGTGCTCTGCTCTACCCTTTAGCAAACTCCTCCCATCACAGGCTCCATGTGAGTACATTCAGCCAATTAGGGGGCAGAGTTTATTTTTAAAGCAGGGAAGGTCTTCAAATTCCCCTAGGCTTATTAAGGGGCAGGGAAGATCTTCAAATTTCCATTCCCATAACTTATACTCAGTTAATTGCTCTATTCTTTCTCTCTTTTAATTGATATATGTGCCTTTAAAAATATACAATTTCACCTAAATAGTAGTTTGCCTGTGTCCCTCAAATCTGGTATGTTGTTTCATTGTTGTCAATATCATTAATGACATTATAGATTGTTTCTATGATTTGTTCTGTGACTCTCTCATTCTTTAGGATTAGATTGTTTAGTTTTCAATTAAATTACAATCTATGCTTCTTCAGTCCTTTATTGAATGCAATTTTTCATTGTATTATTGTCTGAAAAGGGTGCATGTACTATTTTTGCTTTTTTGAAGGTGCTTGTGAGTTTTTTATGCCCTAATATATGGTCAAGTTTTGTGAAGGTGCCAGGCACAATTGAGTTCTTTTTTAACCTGAAATATTATACTCAGTTTTTCTGGGTTGGTTATTCTTCGTTGTAAACTTAGCTCCTTTGCCTTCTGTAATATCATATTCCAAGTCCTTTGCTTCCTTAATGTGATAGCAGTTAAGTGTTGTGTGATACTGACTGTGGCTCCAGGATGTTTTAATGGTTTCTTTCTGGTTGTTTGAATTATTTCTCTTTTACCCAGGAGTGTTGTAATTTGGTTATAGTATTCCCAGGAGTTTTCATTTTGGGATCCTTTTCAGTAGATGATTGGTGATTCTTTCAATTTCTATTTTACCTATTGACTCTAGGATATCAGGGCAAAGTTCCTTTGTCATTTCTTGAAATAGGATGTTTTTGTTCTTTCTTTGATCATGGCTTTCAGGTAGTCCAATAGTTCTTAAATTCTCTTGTCTTGAACTGTTTTCTAGGTCAGTTTTTTTTTCCTATGAGATATTTTAGACTTGTTTTTTTTTTTATTCTTTTGACTTTGTTTTATTGTTTCTTAAAATCTCATGGAGTCATCAGTTTCTACTTGTTAATTCTAATTTTTAAAGAATTATTTTTGAGGCACTGTGGGGCAGCATAGAAGCAGCAAGTTTCCATGGCTCCCACATGGCTACTTCAAATACCCCAAAAATATGACTCTAAACAAATTTTAGGGCTCCAAAACTCACAAAAATACAGAAAAACACATCTCCTGCTGAAGGCAGCTAGGCAAGAAGGGCTCGTTGCAGCACCCTGGCAGACAAAACCAGCCCAGCCTGAAACTGCGGCTTGGCTCCTGAGCTGCAGCTGGAGCCTTCAGGAGAGTGGATCAGCAGCAGCTGTGGCAATTTCCAGAATTATCAACCCATAAGAAACAAGGACAAAGTGAAAGGTCAGTGGAACTCAGGTAAATTTGGGGGAGCAAAGTGGTCCGGCCAAACTGCCTCCAGGGCAAGGAATTAGTAGAAACAGCAGCTCTGCAGCCATCTCCACTTGGCTTCTTCAGAGCTACCGGCCTGCAGACTGCAGGGGGGCCAAGCGATCGTTCAGAGGCCAAGTGCTCTTGCGTTGAGTGGCCTGGATCTGGATTGTGGTCTTGGGTGGTGAGCCTGGGGTGTGTTTTTGGTGAGCCAAAGCTGGTGAGGGCTGCAAAAAAATGGCAGCCTCCCAACAGCTCTGGCAGCTGTGAAAACCCCAGCAATTTGGGACAGAGCTTTCCCCTCTGGAAGCAAAGTTCCACAGAGCTAAAAAATTAAGCAATTGATTGGCAACATGAGCAGGCAAAGGAAGCAAAGTAAGAACAGCAACTGAACTTTAGATTCCTTTTTTGGGGACAAAAAAAATGAAAGCATGGAACAGGAGGAAGACAACACAGTCAGAACTCCCACACCAAAAGCTTCCAAGAAACATGAAGACTGCCTAAAAGCCATAGAGCAGCTTAAGAAGGATTTTGAAAACCAAATAAAAGAAGTGGAGGAAAAATTGGTAAGAGAAATGAGAATGATGCAAGAAAATTATGAAAAGAGAGT
>JAQQSV010007768.1:0-13938 GCA_028646515.1 Pseudochirops corinnae
ATGTACAGCCTGTATTTAATTGCTTGTCTTTCCAGTGGGGATGGGTGACGAGGGAGGAAGAGAAAGAATCTAGAATTTAAAGTTCTATAATCAAATGTTACAAATATATATGTATATATATGTATACAATTATTATTATTATTATTATTATTATTATTATTATTAACTACATCCAACAGGGACTTAAGATACACAGGCATTGTGGAAGGGAGCTCCATCCTGCCCTATTGGAAAGTCAGAGGGGCGGGGGGAGGACATAGGAGAGAATAGATTGGAGGAAGGGTTATACAATCGGGTGGCTGTTTTGGGGTGGTGGGTAGGGGAAAGATGGGGAGAAAATTTGTAACTCAAAATCTCGTGGAAATGGATGATGTAAACAAATTAATTTTAAAAACTAAGCATAATATATTATTCATATACTCATATGCATTTATGGTTTCATCATTTTGGAAGTTCATTCCAGCAATTGTAATCCATTTCTATCTTCCCATCCTATACAGCTCCTATCTACATCCTCCCTTGTAACGCCATGCACAAGCAGCTTCCCAAAAGAATGCTACTATGAACAGCTTTTAAGGTTCTGATTATACAGTATAGTGAATACTCCATTTATTCCATAACAATCAAGACAAACTTTCTCAGAAAATCAAGGTACAGTACAATATTCACAACATTACATCTTATCACAGAAAATCATAATACAGTGTTCACAACAGCTTAACATTAGAATGGCCACATAGTTTTCACTACAGTGGCCACAATATTTAGAACAAAAAATAAAAGAATAGTCATCTGGTTTCCCTAAGGGGGAAAACTCTCCTTACTTAATCATTCAGTCATTTCAGAATACAGTAATCAATCTTCCACTCATGGGGCAATCATAGATTAACTTAATCAGTCACTTATCTAGCAGTCAGTCACTAAGTACCATTAATCACTAGATACAATCATTAGAAACTTACACAAACCCTCCACCCCTTGATGTCTAGTAAACTTCAATTTCATCACGTGTCCAAGGGGAGGCTTTTACTTCATCTTGACTTGGGGTGGTCTCTCAGATTCCTTGGCTCCCCTTCCATGGTCCCAGCTCCTACTTGAATCCACCAAACAGTCACCTGGATTCAGAGGCAGACAGCTCCGAGGTCCTTGTCCAGTCCTCTAGGCAGTTCTTGTTATACACTGAAGTTCACAGGGTCCGGCACATCTCAAACACTTTACCACTTCTGTTGCCGGGAACTCAAGGATCCACCAAGGCACAAACAAACAAAGACTTGTCCCAGTCATGCTTCTTCAGTTCTTCAGCAGTTTGGCCGGCCCTAGGACCCAGAAGGAATCTCAGCCTTCCAGGCAGCAGCAGCTTAAGCCTTCACCAGATTCTGGTTTCAAGAAAAACTCCAACTCAGTTCTCAGTCAGCTTCCAGATGCTGGGAGAGAAACTCACTCTCTCTCTCTCTCTCTCTCTCTCTCTCTCTCTCTCTGAGCTGGCTTCAGTCTCCACAATTCTTCCTCCACCAGGAGCCACCAAAAGGAACATTCCTGATTCTGATTCTCAGTCTCTGAAATTCTTCTTATATACACACACTGGCCTCCTGTCTCAGCCAACCCCCTCCTGCCACATCAGCAACAGGAAACAGTTGATGCCCTCTGTTCACACAGGATGCAGAGTTCACACCCTCTGCCTCTTTCACAGAAGTACTTAGCCCTTAGTTACTAAGGACCAAGTACCTGCTAAATTAATTACCTTTACATCCCTACATTCAAAGGAGGCCTTTCTAGCTTTCTCCTGACATTCTGCTGGAATACTGTGGATATCTAGTTGCTCCTCACCCTAGCACTCTTCGTATCATATAATACCTTGATAACATCTTTTATTCCTTTTCTTCTTCAGAGTTTATCACTGGTTATATCTTATTGCCTGCTCATACTTACCTGCTCAGACCATATGACTTTGTCTTCCATGTGACATTCATTTTTAATTTTTTACAAACTGTAACAGTGAGATTCACACTGCCACACCAGTAAAATGTTGATATCACCAATGATTTATCTTATTCTGCTTCTCTCAACCTAAGAGATAAGACTGCTCATAATCTTCTATCATCCTCATAAAATTTTACAAACAAGCTTATATTCTAACTCAATTTTACCTTTGGCCAGCCATCTCATTCCATTTGTCAGGTAAGTCAAGTATTTAGCGATAAAGGCACTTTCTGAAACCTTTTGATCTCTTTGTTGTGGTAATTTCTGTTTTTCTATTTTTAATCATCAATTTATTGTTAAAATAGTTCAGGGTTGGTTCATTTCAGTTATGTACCATGTCTTTTCTCATTAATAGGGTCTTTTTAATTAATTCTGATCCTAACTGATAAATCAGTGATCTAGCTATACACTAAAAGCTAACTCAAGGATAGCTCACATCAGTATCAAAACTTTTCTTGGCTGTTAAAATATAATGTATTTAGTTTTCAGTGATGTTATTTAGTGTTCACCATGAGCAGTAACTACCAGTTCTTCTTGGAGAATGTGTTCTCGTTTTATAAGTCAAGAGGCTTCTGTGTAAACTAAAAATCTCTGACATTTCTCATGAATACTTCATGAGCCACACTTTTCCATATATTTCTCCCCTCTTTGCATTGAAGTCATCAAGTATCATTAATTTAAGTGGGAGGGTCTTAACAACTTCTTTGTAGAATTTCTTTATGTCTTAATCCGTAGTACCTAATGGTATATAAATTGCAGTTATTCTTGTGGTGATATTTTTGCAAATACTTGTCATTAATACTCATACTATACAGTGATCAAATATCCCATAGAACAATCTGATATATGATAAAAGCCATTCCACCAATTCCTTTTGTTGACTGTCCTAGGAGTTCCTGTGAGCCTTCTTTCTATTTAGTTTTAACTTCCTTCTTCTAATTTCATTATAGCAAGAATGTCAAGATTGAAATGATTCAGCTTTTCAGGTAATACAAAGATGAACAGTGACAGAGACGCTGTCTTCTAAGAGCCTAAAGCACTGTTCAAAATAATTAGCACAAACAAAATACTTCTCTTTTTCAGATAATATTAGCAATGACACCTTTCTTTAAGACTTGCTTTGTATTATTCAAAAATATCTGTTCTCAAATTGAAGTTATAGGGAGGAATTGAATCGATGAGAAGTTTGAGAAGAAAAGTAGACTTTCCCAGCCTTACTTGCTTTCATATTTTCAGAATAGTTTCATTATTTTCTTTGACATAAGTTCCCAAGATATCAAAGAGCCCAGTACAGTTATATCCCTGTGCTAAATATATGCGTATGTGTTCCATATCTCTGCTGCCCTTTATATGTGCTAGTAATTGAAAATTATCTGCAATTCTAGATCAAGACTACAAGATAATGAAACTGAAATTCAGCTAAAATATTTTGTGTGGTAGACAGTATTCCCTTTCATTCAAAACTTGGCTTTACATTTTTAGATAAAGATTCACCTCTAGAACATGAACAGTTATAGTTAATACTAAAAGTAAGAGAAAGGTAGGATGAATGATTCAGTGTCCTTAGTCATGAATATTTTCAATTGGTAACAGAATAAAAATGCCAAGGCAATACTATTTTGTGTCCATTATGTTTTTTACAGTCTGTTGTGGGTGGCAGTAATCATGTATTAGTACATTTTTCCCCAATTTTATTCAGCATCAGTAATTTACATAGAGACAGATTTACCATTGACCTTGATTTATTTGGAGATTTAAAAAAATTTTATGTAATATGCAATTTTTCAAAGATAGCCTATAGATTTTAGCCTATAGCCTAAAGATTTTATTCAAGTTCAAGTGTGGTCCTTTTTTTGTTGTAGCTCACATTATTTATATTATATAGCTGTGGTTAAGGAATATATATTAGGTTATTTGAAATTCTAATCTCATGCAAATCATAATGTTTGTCAAATTAGAGTAATCATTGTAATCAGAATATGTCAGCAGAAATATCCTAAGTGGGTAAACCTTTTGTTTCCCAGACAGTATTAAGAATTAGCTTGTGTTTATAAGTTGTTTGTTGTTCAGTCATGTCCAACTTTTTGTGACTTCATTTGGAGCCTTCTCGACAAAGATACTGGAGTGGTTTGCCATTTCCTTCTCCAGCTCATTTCACAGATGAGGAAACTGAGATAAACAGGGTGAAGTGACTTTTCCAGGGTCACCCAGCTAGTGTCTGAGGTCAGATTTGAACTCAGGGCTTTCTGACTCCAGACTTTCTGACTCCACTGTATCCACTGTGCCACCTAGTTTATAAGTTAGGTTAAAGGATTTCTCTTTACTCTCTTTTTCCTTTTTTGTCTAGGCAACATAGTAATTGATATATGTCAGAATATCAATAACCATATAGAACACATCTTGTCTAGAACGTAATAGTACATTTTAGTGAATTGCTTGAGGCTTAGAAAGAGTAAGTTGACTTGCCCATAGTATCCAACCAGTTAGTGTTTGAGACAAGACTTAACCTTAGATCTTCCTGATTCTATTTACTATGCCACACTGCTTGTCTGTGTGTATGTATGTATATTTTGATGTAAAAGCAATTTTTTTTTGTTTTTTTTATTTTAAGACTTTGATGGGTTCTTTGCATGTTTAGGTGTCTCCTAAAATGTCTAATTTTATTTCAGGTGGCAACAAGGACAATATCAGAGCTGGGTGTAAAAAATGTGGCTATCGTAAGTACTGTAATAAGGCTCCATACTATATTACTTCATATTGCAGCTTTTAGCTCTTTTGTTTAGTATCTTTGGAATATGACAAAAAGCCTAAAGTCCCAAAAAAGCATTTTTAGGTTCAGAGATTCCAATATTGGAACAAAGAATTCACCATTCCTGCCTGCTGTGAATCAGTGCAAGAATTGAATAAGCAGGATTCTAGTGCTTAGTTATAGCGTGGTATTTCATGGAAACTGTATTCCAGAAAAGGAATTTTTGTGTGCATTTCCTTACTGCTTAGCTTTACTGTAAGAATAGATAAAAATGAAGCCCAGCAGTGCAATAAATGACTATTGTTTATTCCATTGACTGACTGCTATCTGATTTTTTTTTTTAAAGTTTTTGTCTATATTTTAAACCATCATCTTGGCATAACTTCTTTTGTTCCTGTAGTTTATAAATCATTGCTAATTTGCTTATATCATTCATCAAATTTTGATTATAAACATCTGGCATTTGCAGAGCCCTTTACTTGAAAACTATCTTTATTTTCAAAATTGCACTTAATTTTCTAGCTTGTGTACTAATGTATTCATGTATCACAGATAGGTTAGGTCATGAAAGTTTTATCTAGACATTAAGACTATTAACATATTCATAAAGTCACCAAAAAGATTTTCACTCTTTTTTTCAAAAATTAAATGGCAGTTTGAGAAGCCTGGTGGTGTATTAGGAAAACCAGTGATTTTGAAGCCAGATATCTTGGATTCCATTCATTTGGGGAATGGCTAAACAAGTTACGGCTCATGAATATAATTGAGTATTACTATGCTATAAGAAATGATAAATATGAATTGGGGAATGACTTGTATTATAGATTTGACTCAATTCTCTTTATATTTTAAAAATGAGGCCTTTATCAGAGACATTGGTTATAAAAATTTTTTCCCAATTTTCCACTTCCCTCTTAATCTTGGTTACGTTGGCTTTGTTTGTACAGAAACTTTTCAATTTAATGTAAGCAAAATTATCCATTTTGCATTTTATAATGCTCTCTAATTCTTGTTTGGTCATAAAGTCTTCCCCTCTCCATAAATCTGACAGGTAATCTATTCCTTGCTTTCCCAGATTGCTTACAGTATCAGCCTTTATACCTAGATCATGTACCCATTTAGATTTGATTGTGGTATATGGTCTATAGATAATGGCCTATGCCCAGTTTCTGCCATACTGTATTCCAGTTTTCCCAGCAGTTTTTGTCAAATAGTGAGTTCTCATCCCGAAAACTGGGGTCTTTGGATTTATCAAACAGTAGATTACTATAGTCGTTGACTGCTAAGTCTTGTGTACCCAATCTATTCCATTGATCCACTACTCTATTCCTCAGCCAGTACCAAGTAGTTTTGATGTATGGGAGTTTTCTTAGAGTGGGAGGGAGATGGGACTGGCTGTAGTCATGTCCATGCTGTTACAACTCAGACTCTCTAAAGTGGATCTTGGGGATAGTAGCCCTGTTATGTGATGATTCACTGCTACTGCTTCCTACTTTAGCTGCTCAGCTTCCACCATTGTGTTTCCCATTTATACAAATCAGTCATTCCCAGTGACCCCGCTAACTCTTAAGCATGAAAATGATAAGACAAGAGCAAAAATAATCATGACGTTTTTCTCATTAAAAGACGAAGAGCAGCAGTAATCTTAACCATTACTTAATTCAAGGCAAAAGTAAGATTAATCAAAATAACAATCTACCTATAAATCTTGAGTACAACTCTTTGAAATTGTAGACAGAATAGGAACACACATAAAGAAGCCTATCAGGGAGGCATACCAGTAAAGAAACACATGTGCCCAGAGCAGCTCAGTCCTTGATGTCCTTGGTCCTTTAAAGAGTGTCACCTGCCAGGGATAACTTCTCCTTTTCAATCTGTTCCCTTTCTTGTCCTCACAGCTATGCTATTAGGTGAAGCTACTTCTCTGCTCCTCTCTGACCACTGAAGCAGTGTCAGACTCTTTAAGGATTCACCCTCCCTTGGAAGAGAACCAAGAAATTGTTAACTTCTTTCAGTGACAAACAGTTCCCATAAAGGAGTCTCTGAGGAGTTTCACACAGACTGTGGATAGCAGGAGGACCATATGGCCTCTTCCCCACCAGTGCTGCAAACAGCAGGGGATTCTTTTTTATCTGATTAGCTCTCAGTAAAGCCACTCTTCTCACAGCAAAACAGATGCAAAGACTCCACTTATCATTAACATGTCAGAGAGGCTCCTAACATACCACACCGACAAACCACTGAGTTTTCACCTCTGTCATACTTTATAGAGGGCAGTCCTTCCTTTTGCCAAATAATCAGCTCTCAGCAAAGCAGTGTCTCTTTCCCGTATGTCTAAACACAATAGATGCAGATCTTGCTTGTCAGCTTTTCAGCTCCTGATAACTTCTGTGTCTGTCTTTCATTAGTATCTCCTTTTAATTATCTCCTGATGCTCTGTCCCTGGTTGCCTTAGCTTGGTCTCCTGATTCTTTTTTTTTTTTTAACTTTTTTATTCAAAGTTGAGTTCCAAATTCTGTCCTTCCTTCCCTTCCTCTCCTCCCCCCCCTGAGATGGTAAGCAATCAGATATATGTTATACATGTGCAATTATGTAAAACATTTCCATATTAGTCATTTTGTACAAAAAGACTCAAAGGAAAAAAAGATGAAAAATAGCATGCTTCATTCTATTCAAACAATATCAGTTCTTTCTCTGGAAGTGGATAGTATGCTTGATCAATAGTCATTTTGGCTTGTCTTGAATCATTATATTGCTGAGATGCTAAGACTTTATTAATGTCTTATTAATTTTTAATTAATTTAATTTTTATTTTAAAATATTAATTTATAATTAATGACTTTATTAAGACTTTATTAATGACATATTGCTAAATCATTCATAGTTCTTCACTGAACATTATTGCTATTACTGTGTACAATGTGTTCCTGGTTCTGTTCATGTCTTAATGCATCAGTTTATGTAAGTCTTTCAGGGTTTTTCTGGAATCATTCTGCTTATCATTTCTTATAGCACAATAATATTCTATTATAATCATATACCACAGCTTCTTTAGCCCTTTTCCAGTTGATGGGCATTCCTTCCATTTCCATTTCTTAGTTACCACAAAAAGAGCTGCTACAAATATTTTTGTACAAATAGGTCCTTTTCCCTTTTTTTGAATGTCTGGCTTTTTTGGGGGGGAGGAGGAAAGGCAGGGCAACTAGGGCTAAGTGACTTGCCCAGTGTCACACAGCTAGTAAGTGTGTCAAGTATCTGAGACCTGATTTGAACTCAGGTCCTCCTCTATTCCAGGGCTGGTGCTCTATTCACTGCACCACCTAGCTACCTCTTGGATGTCTTTAGCAAAGAGATCTAACAGTGGTATTTAGCTAGATTAAAGGCTTTGCACAGTTTTATAGCCCTTTGCACATAGTTCCAAATTGCTCTTCAGAATGATTGGAACAGTTCACAATTCCACCAACAGTGCATTAGTGTCCCAGTTTTCCCACATCCCCTCCAGCATCATTTTTTGTCATATTAGCCAGTTTGATAGATGTGAAGTGGTACCTCAGAGTTGTTTTAATTTGTATTTCTCTAATCAATAGTGATTTAGAGCATTTTTTTCCTGTGACTATAGATACTTTGATTTCTTTGTCTGAAACTGTCTATTCATATGCTTTGACCGTTAATCAGTTGGGGAATGACTTGTATTTTTATAAATTTGACTTAGTTCTCTATAAATTTGAGAAATAAGCCCTTGATCAGAAATACTTTTTTTGCCAAAGCTTTTTCTAGTTTTCTGCTTTCCTTATAATTTTGGTTGAAAAATTTGTTTTGTGAAAAAACTTTTTAATTTTATATAATCTTCCTGGTTTACACTTTTAAATTCTATTTTTCTCATCTTTGGTCTTAAATTCTTCCCTTATTCATAAATCTGACAGATAAAATACTCTGTGCTTTCTTAATTTGCTTATGGTATCACCCTGTAAGTGTAAATCATGTACCCATTTTGACCTTACCTTGGTATATGGTGTGAGATGTTGGTTTATACCTAATTTCTGCTATACTGTTTTCCAGTTTTCCCAGAAGTTTTTGTCAGATAATGAGTTTTTGTTCTGAAAACTTGGAACAGTTAGGTGTATCATATATTAGATTACTGTGTTTATTTACTATAACATAATTTGTATCTAATCTATTCCACTGATTCACCACTCTGTTGCTTAGCTAGTGCCAGATCATTTTGATATTTAAGACTTTATAATACAACTTGAGATCTGGTGCAGCTAGACCACCTCCTTTCACATTTTTTTTTCCTCATTCATTCCCTTGATGTCCTTGAGCTTTTGTTCTTCCAGATGAATTTTGTTATTATTTTTCTAGCTCTATAAAATAACTTTTTTAATAGTTTGATTGTTATGGCACTGGATAAATAATATTGTTACTTTTATTATATTGGCTCAACTATGAATACATAAAATTTTTTTAGTTGTTTAGATATGATTTATTTGTGTGAAAAGTGCTTTATAGTTGTGTTTATATAGTTCTTTGATTTATCTTCACACGTAGACTCCCAAGTATTTTACATTGTCTACAACTGTTTTAAATGGAATTTCTCTTTCTATCTTGCTGCTGGACTTAGTTGATAATATATAGAAATGCTGGCAATTTATGTGGGTTTGTTATGTATCCTGAAGGTTAGCTAAAATTATTAATAATTTCAAGTAAGTTTTTGTTGATTCACTAGGATTTTCTAAGTGTATCATTATATCATCTGCCAAGAATGATAGTTTTGTTTCCTCATTATGTATTCTAATTCCTTTCGTTTCTTTTTCTTATCTTATTGCTGTAGCTAACATTTCTAGTACAATATTAAATAATAGAGGTGATAATGGGCATCCTTTCTTTACTCCTGATTGGGTGTTGGGGTATTGGGAAAGCTTCTAACTTATCCCCATTACAGATAATGCTTGCTGATGGTTTTAGATAAATATTACTTATCGTGTTAACGTAAGCTCCATTTATTCATATGCTCTCTAGTATTTTTAATAGGAATGGATGCTGTATTTTATCAAAGGCTTTTTCTGCATCTGTTGAGATAATCCTATGATTTCTGTTGCTTTTGTTATTATTATGCTCAATTATGCTGATAATTTTCCTAATATTGAACCAACCATTCATTCCTGGTATAAATTCTGCCTGATCATAGTGTATGATCCTTGAGATATATTGCTATGATCTCTTTACTAGCTTTTCATTTATAATTTTTGCACCAATATTCATTAGGGAAATTGGTATGTAATTTTCTTTCTCTGTTTTGGCCTTCCCTAGTTTTAGTATCAGCACCATATTTGTGTCATAAAAGGAATTTGGTAGGACTCCTTCACCTATTTTTTTTTTCAAATAGTTTATATAGTACTGGGATTAATTGTTCTTTTAATGTTTGGTAGAATTTGCTTGTGAATTCATCTGGTCCTGGGGATTTTTTCTTAGGACGTTTCTTGATGGCTTGTGCAATTTCTTTTTCTGATTGGTTATTTAAGTATTTTATTTCTTCTTATGTTAATCTGGGCAATTTATATTTTTGTAGATGTTCATCCATTTCATTTAGATTGTGAAAATTATTGGCATCTAATTAGGCAAAATAGTTCCTAATAATTTTCTTAATTTCCTCTTCATTGGTGGTGATTTCACCCACTTCATTTTTGATACTGGTAATTTGATTCTTTTTTAATCAAATTGACCAATGGTTTATCTATTTTTTTTTATTTTTCATAAAACAAGAGCATAGTGTTATTTATTAGTTCAATGGTTTTCTTACTTTCAGTTTTATTAATCTCTTCTTTGATTTCCAATTTGATGTTTAATTGGGAATTTTTCATTTGTTCTTTTTCTAGTTTTTTTAGTTACATACCCAGTTCATTGATCTACTTTTTCTCTATTTTATTCATGTAAGCAATTAAAGATAGAAATTTTCCCATAAGTCTTGCTTTGGCTGTGTCCCACAAATTTTGGAAGGTTATCTCATTGTCATTTTCTTTAAGGAAATTATCAATTATTTCTATGATTTGTTCTTTGACCCACTTGTTTTTTAGGATTAGATTACTTAATTTCCATCTAAATTTTAAAGTCTTTCCATTGTCTGTTATTGAATATAATTTTCATTTCATTATCTGAAAAGGGTATATTACTATTTCTTTTTGTCATTTGCTTGTGAGGTTTTTATGTCCTAATGTGTGGTCAGTTTTTGTGTAAGTGTCAGGTACTGCTGAGAAAAAGATATATTCCTTTTTATTCCCATTCAGTTTTCTCCAGAGATCTATCTTACTTAACTTTTTCAGAATTTTATTCAATTCCTTAACTTCTTTCTTGTTTATTTTTTGGTTAGATTCATCTAGTTCTGAGAGGAGAAAGTTGAGGTGTCCCCCTAGTATAGTTTTATTATCTATTTCAACCTGTAACTCATTCAACTTTTCCTTCAAAAATTTATATGATGTACATTTTGGTGCATATATGCATGACTTCATTGTCTGTGTTATCTTTCAGCAAGATATAGTTTCCTTCCTTATCTCTTTTAATTAGTTCTGTTTTTGTTTTTGCTTTGTCTGAGATCATAATTGCTACCCCAGCTTTCTTTGCTTTAGCTGAAGCATAATAAATTTTGCTCCTGCTCCTTACCTTTAACCTGTGTGTATCTCTCTGTTTTGGATATTTTTCTTGTAAACAACATACTGTAGGATTCTAGTTTTTAATTCATTCTGCTGTCCACTTCCATTTTATGAGTGAGTTCATCCCATTCACATTTATAGTTATGATAACTTTGTATTTCCTTCCATATTATTTTCACCTTGTTTATCTCCCCTCTCTCTCTTACTCCCCACCCTTTCCCTCCTCACAAGTGTTTTACTTTTGATCACCACCTTCCCCAATCTACACTCCCTTTTATAAGTCTTCCCTCCTCCTTCTATTATCTCCATTCCTTTTTACTTATTTATAGGGTAAGATAGATTTCTCTATCGAGCTAAGCATGTATATCCCTGTTTGAGCCAGTTTTGATCAGAATAAGGTTTAAGCTTTTCCTGCCACCCACTCACTGCCATCTTCCCTTCCATTATTATATCTCTTTAATGCCTTTTTAATTTGGGATAATTTATGCCATTCAACCTCCCCCAACCCCTAGCCTCTTATCCCAGTGAAATTTTCTTTCCCACCCTTTTATTTTGTTTTTTTGCATATCATCCCATCAAAGTCACCTTATACCCATACCCTCTGTCTATATATATCTTCTAATTGCTCTTATAGTAATGAAGTTATTAAGAGTTACAAATATTATCTTGCCATGTAGAAATACAAACAGTTTGACCTTAATGAATTTCTTATATTTTCTCTTTCTTGTTTCTTTTTTATGTTTCCCTTGAGTCTTATATTTGGAGGTCAAATTTTTTATTCAGCTCAGGTCTTTTTAATTAGGAATGTTTGAAAGTCCTATTTTATTAAATATCCATTTTTCCCCGGAAAGATTATTATATTCAGTTTTGCTGGATTGGTGATTCTTGGTTGTAATCCTAACTCCTTTGCCTTATGGTATATCATATTCAAGCTCTCTGGTTCTTTAATGTGGAAGCTGCCAGATCCTATACAATCTGACTGTAGCAGCATGATATTTGAATTGTTTCCTTTTGGCTGCTTGTAATACTTTCTCCTTGATCTCTAAGCTTTGAAATTTGGCTCTGATTTTCCTTGGAGTTTTCATTTTGGGATTTCTTTCAGGCAGTGATTTGTGGATTTTCTCTGGTTCTGATCTATCAGGGCAGTTTTCTTTAATAATTTCATGAAAGTTGTTGTCCAGGTTTTTTTTTTAATCATGGATTTCAAATAGTCCAATAATTCTTATATTATCTATCCTACATCTTTTTTCTAGGTTAGTTGTTTTTCCACTGAAATTTTCACATTTTCTTCTATTTTTTATTTCATTTTATTGTATCTTAATGTCTCTTAGTCATTAGCTTCCACTTGTTCAATTCCAATTTTTAGAGAATTATTTTCTTCAGTGAGCTTTTGTACTTCCTTTTCCATTTTGGCCAATTCTATTTTTTAGGGAGTTAATTTTCCTCAGCAAATTTTTGTATGCCTTTTCCCATGCTCCTTGCTCTTTTTTCATGATTCTCTTGCGTTACTCTCTTTTATTGTCCCAGTTTTCTTCTACTTCTCTAATTTGCTTTTTAAAATCCTTTATAAGCTCTTCTAGCAATTCTTTTTGGACCTGAGACCCAACATTTTTTTGAGGATTCACAGGTAGCTATTTTGACACTATTGTCCTCTTCTGAGTTTATGCCTTGATCCTCCCTGTCACCATAGTAACTTTCTATAGTCAAATTCTTTTTTTTTTTTTTGTCTTTTGCTCTTTTTTTGTCCTTTTTCATGATGGTGTTTTATGTGAGAGTTGGGCTCTGGTCCTGTGCTGTTCCAAGCTTTCTGTGCTGCTGCCTAGGGTCTTACTGCTGGCTTTCACTGGGGTTCAGAGCTTAGCTTCTTGCTTGTTACTCTTTCTGGCTTGGATTTGGGGTGAAGCCTCCCTGTTGGCTTTCCCTGGATGTGGGGTTTAGCTATTGGCTTGCCCTCCTTGCAGAATCTTTCTACTGGCTTGTTATTGTAGCAGAGTCTTCTTATTGTAACAGTCTTCAGGCTGGCCCTGGAGGAGAGATCTTGTTGCTGATCAGCCCACCTGGTGGGGCCCTGCTCCTGCATTGCTATGGAAATAGGACTTCTCTGCCTCCAGGCCCTAGAAGAGTAATCTTGTTGCTGGTAGACCCCAGGGGTGGGGCTTCACTACTGGTCCAGCGGTGGGGTCAAGGCCTTGCTGGTGCCTTTTGCTGGATGTGGGGTTGCTGTAGTGGGGGACCTTCCTGAGCTGCACAGATGGCTCAGTTGCCTAGGGGGCTGCTGATTTGCAGGAGGGTAGGACCTTGCTGCAGGCCCCTGTGCTGAGCCTGGCAGTTGTTGGTACTGATTTTAGACCTTGCTTCTTGTTATGGGAATCTGAAGATCTTCCCTGCCCCTAGGCCCTTTGCATAAGTGGCTTAAATGACTCTGAGAACCTTCCCTGATTTGAAAGTATACTCTGCCCCCTAATAGGCTGAATGTGGTCACATGGAGCCTGTGGCAGGAGGCTGTTTTCCAGGAATGCCCGTGCCTTGTTGCTTTGTGATTGGGCAGTGGGTCAAGAGGGC
>JAQQSV010007769.1:0-13938 GCA_028646515.1 Pseudochirops corinnae
AAAAAAAATTGCAGGAAAATTAGAATGCAGTTTTGAATAAACTAGGCATAGACAATCATCACACACCATATACTCATATAAGGTCAAAATAGACCAATTCTTTAGTCACTAAGATGATATAAGAAGTAAAAAAGGGGAAAAATTTATATCCTTCAGATCTATGAACATCCTGCTGTCATTTCTTCAAACACAATAATATTCCATCACAATAATGTCCAAAAACTTGTTCAGGTATTCCTTAATTGATGTACATCCCTTCAATTTCCAATTCTTTTTCCCTAAAAAATAGCTACTATAAACATTTTTATACACACAGTTACTTTTCCTTTCTTTATGTCTTTGGGATGAAGACTCAATAGTGGTGTTGCTTTGGCAAAGGGTATGAATGATTTTATTGCCCTTTGGACAAAATTTCAAATAGTTTTGATTTTTCTTTTTCTTTTTTTAAAAATTTATTTATTAATTTTTAGTTTTCAACATTCATTTCCACACGATTTTGAGTTACAATTTTTTTCTCCACATCTTTCCCTTAGCCCCTAACCCAAAAGAGTAAGCCTTTACCCAATCTGTTCTCTTTTATATCCTCCCCCATCACCCCCCTAACTTTCTAGTAGAACAAGATGGATTTCTATACACCAGTGCCTGGATATCTTATTTCCCATTTACATGTAAAAAACAGCCTTTTAAACATTTGTTTTTAAAATGTTGAGTTCCAGATTTTTTCCCTTCTTCACTCCTCATCTGCCCCCACTGGGAAGATAAGCAATTCAATATAGGTTTTACATGTGTACTTACCCAAATCATTTCCATAATAGTTATATTGTAAAAGACTAATTATATTTCTTTCCATTCTATCCTGCCACCCCACTTTCTATCTTCTCCTTTGACCCTATCCTTTTTCAAAATGATTGCTTCTAACTACCCTCTCCCCCAATCTGCCCTCCCTTCTATCATCCCTCCTCTTATTTCCTACTCCTCTGTATTAGTGTGTAGGGCAAGATACCCAATTGAGCATTTATGTTATTTCCTCCTTAAGTCAAATTCAATTAGAATTAGTCTGTACCGTTCTCGTTCACCTTCCTGCTCTTTCCCACCATTGTAACAGTTTTCTCTTGTCTCTTTTAGATGAGATAATTTACCGTAATCCATCTCTCCCTTTCTCCTTCTCCACAGAAATTCCTCTCTCACATCTTAATTTTATTTTTTTATATGTCATCCCTTCATATTTTACCTCCTCCTGGGTCCTCTATGTATACATGAATATACTTATCCCTATACTCACATACATATTTATATGTGCATACACTCCCTATATATATATATATATATATATACATATACATACATACATACATTCATACATACATATATATTCCCTTAAACTATCCTCATACTGAGAAAAGTCTTATGAGTTACAACGATCATTTTTCCATGTAGGAATGTAAATAGTTCAACTTTAATAGTTTCCTTATGCTTTCTTTTTCCTGCTTACCTTTTCATGCTCTCTTGCTTCTTGTATTTGAAAGTCAAATTTTCTATTGAGCTCTGGTTTTTTCATCAAGAATGCTTGAAAACCTCTATTTCACTGAATGAACATATTTCTCCCTGTAGCATTATACTCAGTTTTTCTGGGTAGGTGGTTCTTGGTTTTAGTCCTAGCTCCTTTGCCCTCTGGAATATCATACTCCAAGCCCTTCAATCCACTCATGTAGAAGCTGATAGGCCTTGTGTCATCCTGATTGTGTTTCCACAATACTCAATTTGTTTCTTCCTCACTGCTTGCAGTATTTTCTCCTTGACCTGTGAACTTTGGATTTTGGGTTTAATATTCCTAGGAGTTTTCCTTTTGGTATCTTTTTCAAGAGGTGATCGGTAAATTCTTTCAATTTCTATTTTGCCCTCTGGTTCTAGAATGACAGGGCACTTTTGCTTGATGATTTCTTGAAAGATGGTGTCTAAGCTCTTTTTTTGATCTTGGCTTTCAGGTAGTCCAATAATTTTTAAATGATCTCTCTTCGAACTATTTTCTAAGTCAGTGGTTTTTCCAGTGAGATATTTCACATTGTTTCTATTTTTTTCATTTGGTTAGATCTGTTTTATAGCATCTTGATTTCTCATAAAGTTATTAGCTTCCAATTGCTCCAATCTAATTGTCAAGTAGTTATTCTCTTCAGTGAGTTTTTGAAATTTCTTTTCTCTCTGGCAAATTTGGCTTTTTAAAGCATTCTTTTCCTCACTGGCTTTTTGGGCCTCTTTTGCCATTTGAGTTAGTCTATTTTTTAAGTGTTATTTTCTTTAGTATTTTTTGGGTCTCTTTTAGCAGCCTGTTGACTTGCTTTTCCTGATTTTCTTGCATCATTCTCATTTCACTTCCCAATTTTTACCCCACTTCTCTTATTTGATTTTCAAAATTCTTCTTGATCTCCTCCATGGCCTGTGACCAGTTCATATTTTTCTTGGAGGCTTTTGATGCAGGATTTCTGACTGCACTGTCTTCCTCTCATTCTATGCCTTAATCTTTATTGTCCCCAAAAAAGGACTCTATGTTCTGTTTATGTTTCCTCTACTTGTTCATATTGCCAGCCAGTTACTTGACTTTTGAACTCTTTGCCTGCTTCCAGAATGGAGAGAGCTTTTTTCCCCAAATTGCTGGGGTTTTCACTGATGTCACAGTTATTAGGATGGCACACTCTCTACAGCCCCCTTGAGGTCTGACTTCCTGGACACATACCCCAGAACAGCCACACAAGACTATGATCTGGATCCAAGCATTTTAAAACAAGAGTGATTATCCTCTGAATGGTTGCTTGATCCCCCTACAATCTGCAGGATGGGATCTCCTGATGCAGGCATTCAGCTCTGACACTTCTTGCCCCATGGCCAGGGGCCAGGCCATGCTCTTCTGTCTACTCCTCTTCCAACAGAGTTCCAAACTGATCTTTTATTTTGTTTTTGGTGTTTATAGGTTGAGAAGTCTGGAAACCACAACTGCTGCTGGTGATTTACCCTGCTGAAGTCTGCTCTGGCTTCTGCTGGTTCTGGCTGCCCTGCAGCTGGAACCATGTAGCTCACATAGGACTATGCTCAGCTCCCATCTCTGTCAGGCTGCCTTCATCAGGAGATTTCTTTCTCTCTATCACTTTGTCAGTTCTATAATTCTAAAGTTTGTTTAGAGTCATTTTTTTACATGTATTGGAAATGATTGGAGCCAGAGCTCATACAAAATTTGTGTTTCTACTCTGCCATCTTGACTCTACCCCTTAATGTTGAAATTTTTGATGAAAAAATGTTTATATATGTGTATCTGTCTATGTGTATGTAGACATGCACACATATATACAAACATACATACATACATACAGAGAGAGAGAGAGAGAGAAGCAACTGGCACCATTTTAGTACCAATTCAATACCAATCTTGCACTACCATTTCGGAACTACTAATTGGAACATAACAGGTATGAAAGTATAGTACCCAAAATGATTACAGTATTAACATCACACACTACCCTTCAATAGACAAGCTATAGAAAAGTGAAAATGTCCTTATCAATGATGATAAATACAAATACCAAAGCCTATAAAATACAATTGGAGCTAAACATAAGTTCATTGAGTGATAGCAATATTTCAAAACAGGTACACACTATTAGTTTCATTAAACATAATTGACAATAGTAAAAATTCAGTTGAAAACTATGAAAACAATAAAATCAAGAGTATAGTAAAAATACACATCTCTGCATAGATGAAATCCACATCATCTCTCCCACTTCTCTTTTTTCAATCCTTCATTCTCTCATTCTACTTTCCTACTTTTCCTTCTGTCCTCCTTTTTCTTTACTTTCCTTTTCCCTTCTTTTCTCTTTTCTTGTCACTCTTTTTTTTTCCTTCCTCTCCTTCACTCCTTCTCCTCTTTCTTCTTTCCGTTACTCTTTCCTTGCCTCTTACTTTCCTTCCTTTCATCTTTCTGTCTCTCCTTCCTTAATTTCTTTCCTCCCTCCTTCCTTCTACCTTCCTTCCCTTTTTCTTACCTTCCTTCCCATCATCTCTTCTTTCCTTTCTTCATTCTCCTCATCATTCCCTTCTTACCCTTTTTTTCCTTACTACTGTGATCATGTAATGATATTTTGAAGAAAATTGCATTGTGCCATCTTTTTTTCTTGATTTCACTTTTGAATATGGCACTATATTACTTTGACCCCTTTATATGAATTATTATTCACAGAAGCCTTGTTGGAAGTACAAAGAAATGCCACATATTCCATCCCATTAGTTTTGGTATATTGACTTTCCTTCCAAAAAACAAACACATCAAGAGCAGCACTCAGTCACAAAGTACCAAGTAGATGAATGTCTGTCTTTTACTTTTCCCAGTAGGGATAAGGAGAGGAAGATGATAAAACTTGAGTTCTAAGTTTTATGAAGGAATAAAAGTTGGTCCAATACAAAATTAACAGGCAATAACAAACATATTATTTTCAGTTAATATAAATAACCACTTGAAATAACTTCAGAACATTTCACCATAAAGCTGATTATTTCTCTTATTGAATTCCTTCAATATCAATAGTCTTGATATAAATAGCAAAAGGCAAATATCACATTTGGCATATTTTTGAATGACTACATTGATTTTTGCCTTGTGGATAAATCCAATTACATGCAGCATTCAGAGCTTTATATAACTGCAGCTGTTGGATCTCTTTATTAAGTAATTTCTTAATTTCCTAGTCTAAAAAGTTAAAGGTTTTGTGATATGTATTATTTTTTTAAGTGCATGAGAAAAATTCACTGTCTACTAATGAACTCAGCAACAGTCATTAAGCATATTTACAGCTTTGAAAATTTATATTAATTTCATAAAACTATTTTTTGATGTTCCAAAGCTGATACTCCTGAGTCCTGCTCACTCTTTCACTTATGCAAGGTGGATTACTCATTATGTGGGGATGTCTTCATTTCTGTAATTCTGATCATTCTAAAAACAAAACAAAACAAAAATACATAACCCCAATCACCTCCTTAGATTAAGATTGAAATTTTATTAAAAACAAATTCAGCATTTTAGTCAGAAAACTACCTGCACACACACACACACACACAGAGTACAACACAGCTCAGATTTGGATTTTAAAATATTTCCTGAAAAAAAGATATAAGTAACTTATGCTCATCATCATCATCATCACCATATAATATTTACATAGCGTTTCAGATGTACCACTCCCTGTGCCTTAGTATTTTAAAAGATCTCATTTGAGCATCACCAAAACCCTGGGAAGTAGGCACTATTACTTTTATTATCATTATGTTATAGATGATGAAACTGAAACAAACAGAGGTTAAGTGACTTGCTCAGGTTCACAAAGCTAACTTAGATTTGAACTCAGGTCCTCCTGAATCTAGGACCAGAGCTCTATTGCACTACCAACTAAAGAGGATGAAATTAAATGGAACTGTAACGTTTTCCCTATCTGTAATTTTTGTTTTCCTCTTCTCAGTAACATTCCATACTCCACTAAGCATTCTCAAATACCTTCTTAGCCTATTTGCCTGTGCTGAGAATTATTCTTGATGCAATGGCAGTCAGATATCTTTGAGACAATGATTTGTTTATTGCTATTGATACCTTTCATCTGTTCCCTCATTTGCATTGCATTTCTTTTTTCATTCTAGTAAATACGATTCTTGTCAGTTCCTCCTGAATTTAGGAACACCTATCAAGTTGCTTCCTTATTCTTTCTCTTTAGATAGATAGGTAAACAGACATGTACATGTGTTTGAAAATTACATTGAACTGAATCTCCTAGTGTCCATGTGCTTATATTTGAAGCTTCTCATTCTGATTTAATTTAACCCTGCATTATTTCTTCTTGCTTCTTATTTGTCTATATTGATTCTAAGATAGTGCTTATCCTCATCTTCAGTACATAAACTGGTTTGATTTTGGCTTGACAACCAGTTTCTGTCTTATGCTATATATTTTTTCCCCTGGAATTGTATAGCAGTCGCTTAATCTCTTAGGGATTCTTTATCTCCATTTTTATTCATTGTTCTGAATGGACACTCTACCACTTTCTGTACTCTGTTTTGCCAGTAACCCTCAAAACGTCAAACCAAAGACCATGCCGAAAGTGTTCTGCCCCATTACCTTGACCTCAGCTTCCTTAACTTCCTTCAAGATGCAATGAAATTTGCATCTTAATCTCCAGGAAGATTTCCACAGTCACCACAGCTTTTACTGTCTGTGCTTCTGAAATTATGTTCATAAACTTTTTATATACCATGTATATACTTAGTTTTTATGTTGACTCCTATTAGAATTTAAGCGCTTTGTGGGAAGAGATTATTTTTCATGTATTTTTTTTTTTACATAGTTAGCGTTTAGTAAAGTCCTTGATATATAGAAAGTAAGTGTTTAATACATGTTTGTTGATCTACTAGCAGACTTCTGGAGTCACTTTGTAAGCAATTTCCATATCTCCAGACAAGTTCCTTTGCCTGTTTTATTCTTACAGAGTATGTGTTGTCTACATTGGCTTTCTACAAAGCAGAGGGAGCTATTCAGCAGCACCAGCAAAAGGAGTCAGAAGATTTTAAATAATCTTCTCTTTCTCACTTTTACTTCCAGTTCTCAATGTTCACAGGACTAAAAGAAGAAATAATGAATATATTGACAGCTCAAACTGCATTTCTCACTACTACTAATACTGCCTAGGTCCATATGGCTTAGAAAAAAAGTTACATGGAACTGAAACATGTCAGTACTGGTGGTGACAAATAATCTGTCATCGTATTTTCTCACATTGTAGAAGATTGACAAGAAAATGTTTTTTTAAAACTCTGATCTATTTACATTAATATCAAAGAAATAAAAAAAAATCACGCAAATGTACAGTTTCTTTCAAGATGTTACCTCATCTCTCATGTTTCCTCTCCCACAAAATATATAAAACATAATCAATACTTAATAAATGGTTGTAGAGGGCAATTATAGTGTGGTAGACAATTTTGACTTAGAATAAGAAAGAATTATGTTAACATCAAACTCTAACATGTACTAGCTGGAGAAGCATGAATGAATCAATTAAATTCTCATACTCATAGTTTGCTCTATTCTTAAAAAGAGAAAATAATTCCCAAATTGTCTAGCTCATTGGATTATTATTATATGAGATAACTATGTGAAGTGCTTTTCAAAACCTTACAGTGCTATATAAATTTCAATTATCATTTAATGTAGCATGCTATGGAAGTAAGTGATGTATGGAATCATGCCCTCTGATATCAAATTCACAGACTATTACATAAGAAGTCTTTTATCATTTAATATAAAACAAGTCAAGGAATAAGTAAAATGTATTATCACAATTGTATTATAAGAAACCTTCCAAATGAGTTTCTGTAGCTTCTTGTTTGGATATAATTTTTGTTTTTTGACCTCCAAACAAATATAGCCCACGACATCTGTGGCTATTTCTTAGCACTCATACTGTCATTGTGGCAGTGATTCTACCTCTGCATTCTTATCCTCCAGTTGGTGGATTTGTTAGATGAACTTTCATTGAGGAAATGTACATGCTGGATGCTCACTGAAAACCCAACAAAGCCCATGACTCCCCAAATTATTTATTGACTTTATGCCCATTCCCCAATTTCCTACATTAAGGAATCTTAGAGGTAATCTATTTCAAATCCCTCATTTTTATAAATGAAGAAATTGAGGGTGAGAGATATGAAGTGATTTAGCCATGTTGACATGGATGGTAAGAGTCAGAAGGAAGATTTAGTTTCAGGTCTTTCTGTATCCAAGTTCAGCACTTTAATTCCTATAAAAAGTTACTACCATGTCACTGCTCTTTGAAATCAATCTGTAACTTTTACATCTTTTAATTAACTTCAAATAAAGGAGGCTTAACATAAGTTCAACAGTTGTTCTTGGACTTTGTATTAGTTTTTTAAAATTAAGTTTTGTTTATTTTTAGTTTACATCATTCATTTCCATGAGATTTTGTCCCCATCTTTCCCCTACCCACCACCCCAAAACAGCAATCCCATGTTTACCCCCTCTGCCAATATGATCTCTCCTATATCAATCCTAATGACCCTGTAGGGCAAGGTGAATCTCCTTACTCCAGGGCCTGTATATCTTAAATCCCAGTTACATGAGAATAATAATAATAATTATATATATATATATATATATATATACATATACATATGTGTGTGTGTGTATATATATGTATATATGTATGTATAAATATCACACATTTGACTTTAGAACTTTAAATTCTAGATTCTTTCCCTATCTCCCTCATCACCCACCCAAACTGGAAAGACGAGCAGTTCCATATGGGCTGTACATGTGTAGTTATGTAGAACATCGCTACAATGAACATATTGTGAAAGACTGACTATATTTTCCTCCTTCCTATCCTGCCACCCACTTGTTCCATTCTCTATTTTGTACCTGACCCTTTATAGAAGTGAGTGCTTCTAACAACCCTCCCCCCAACCTGCCCTCTCCTCCATCATCTCCCCTCTCATCCTCATCCCCCCAACTCTCCTGTAGGGCAAGATACCCAATTTAGAGTGTATGTCATTCTTTCCCTAAGCCAAATTCAATGAGAGTAAGGTTGACTCATTCTCTTTTGCCTTCCCATTCTTCCCCTCCATTGTAACAGTTATCCCATGCCTCCTCTATGTGGGATGATTAACTCTATTCTGTCTTTCCCTATCTCTTCTCATTCTATTCCTCTTTCACCTCTCAATTCCATCTTTTAAAATATCATCCCTTCCTATTTAATTGATTCTATGCCCTCTGTCTATGTACACACACACACACACACAAACACACACACACATATATACACACACACACTCACATATGTATTCATACCCATATATACCCTCCTATATAGACATATGTGTATGCATACATATATAAACACATTTATACTCCCATCACCTATCCTCATACTGAGAAAAGTGTCCTAAGTTACAATTATCGATTTTCCATGTTGTCATGTAAATAGTTCAACTTTGATAAGTTCCTAATGATTTATTTTCCCTATTTACCTTCTCATGCTTCTTGCATTTGAATGTCAAATTTTCTATTCAGTTCTGTTATTTTTACGCAAGAATGCTTGGAAGTTCTCCACCTCATTGAATGACCATATTTTTCTGTGAAACATTATACTCAATTTTGCTGGGTAAGTGATTCTTGCTTTTAATCCTAGCTCCCTTGATCTCCAGAATATCATATTCCTGGCCCTTCAATTCCTTAATGTAGAAGCTGCTGGATCCTGTATTTTCCTGATTGTGTTTCCACAGTATTCAAATTATTTCTTCTTGGCAGCTTGTAATATTTTCTCCTTGATCTGAGAACTCCAGAACCTGGCTATAACATTCCTAGGAGTTTTCTTTTTGGGATCTTTTTAACAAGTGATTGTTGAATTCTTTCAAGTTCTATTTTGCCCTCTGGTTCTAAAATATAAAGGAAATTTTCCTTGAGAATTTCTTGAAGGATGATTTATAGGTTCTTTTTCTGATTGTGAATTTCAGGTAGTCCAATAATTTTAGAGTTGTCTCTCCTGGATCTATTTTCCAGATCAGTGTTTTTTGTTTTGTTTTTTTTTTCAATGAGATATTTTACATTGCCTCCTAATTTTTCATTTGTTTGGATCTGTTTAATAGTATCTTGATTTCTCATAAGTGATTTGCTTCCATTTGCTTCACTCTAATACTGAAGGAATTATTCTCTTCAGTAAGATTTTGAGATCCTTTTTCAAAATGGCAAATTTGGCTTTTTTAAGGCATTCTTCTCCTCATTGGCTTTTTGGGCCTCTTTTGCCATTTCAGTTAGTCTATTTTTAAGGTGTTGTTTTCTTCAGTCAGGTTGTTTAATTTCTTTTCATGATTTTCTTGCATCATTCTCATTTCTCTTCCCAATTTTTCCTCTACTTCTCTTATTTGGTTTTCAAAATCCTTCTTAAGCTCCTCAATGGCTTGTAACCAATTTACATTTTTCTTAGAAGCTTTTGGTGCAGGAGTCTGAATGTGCTTTCTTCTTCCTTATCCATGCTTTAATCATTTTTGCTCCCAAAAAAGGAATCTAAAGTTGCTGTTCTTACTTTGCTTCTTCTGCCTGTTCATGTTGACTCTCAATTACTTGACTACTTTACTCTGTGTAACTCTGATTCCAGAGGGGAGAGCTTTGTCCCAAGTTGCTGGAGTTTATACATTTGTTGGAGCTATTAGGAAGCCACCATCTGTGCAGCCCCGACCAGCTTAACTCACTGTTCACTTACCTCAGGACCACCACCAAAGACCACAATCCTGATCCAGAGAGCTCAAGGCAAGAGCACTTAGCCTCTGAATGATTGCGTGGCCCACCTGCAATCTACAGGCCTAGAGCTCTGAAGCAGCCACATGGAAGCAGCTGCAGGGCCATCCCTGCTGTTACTTTCTTGCCCTGGGGGCAGATGGCTGGACCCACTTTTCACCCCCAAATTTAGCCGAGTTCCACTGACCTTTCACTTTGTCCTTGTTTCTTATGGGTTGATGATTCTGGAAACCACCAAAGCTGCAGATGATCCACTCTCCTGAAAGCTCCAGCTGCAGCTTGTCCTGATTGCCCCATGGCCAGGCCATGGTTTCAGGCCAGGCTGGTTTCAGCTCCCAGCATGCTGTGATAAGCCCTTCCTGTCCCTCCTGCTGGGATGCCTTCAGTGGGAGCTTGTTTCCCTGTACTTTTGTGGATTCTGGAGCTCTAAAATTTGATTAGAGTCATATTTTATAGGCATTTGAGGTGGTTATTGGGGGAGTTGTGGAGTTTTCCTGCTTCTTGGCTCCTTCCCTCTGGCTTTTATAGTCTTTATCTATCTGAACTTATGTCCTATTTTTCTATGAGAATCGATCAGTTTTCAAATCTGTACTTTCTGACCCCAAGTCCAGTATATTTTTCAGTACAACAGAACAAAGAACTCTATTTACAAGATACCCCATGAAAACTGTTCATCTAAGTTTACTTAAGGATCTCAGATGAAGTAGAACTTACTAATTCCTGAGGCAGTCCATTGTATCCACTTGCAGATAGCTCTAATTATTGGGAAATTTTTCATTAAATCAAACTTTTTTTTTTTTTTTTGCAGTTTTATCCTTTTCTCTTATTCAACTCTTTAGGGTCAAAGAGATCAGATTTGTTCTTTCTTTTATATCTTTCAAAATACTTAGTTTTAACTATCTTTATCACTAATCTTTTGCTCTATAGGCACATCACCTGGTCTTTGAACTGAGCTTCAAATGGCATTACTCAAGGCCTTGACTGTACACTGTTAGTTTTTCAGCATCCTGTAATGGTAAGCAAAGTGATGCTTTGATCCTTGTTTCAGTTATTGTGATGACAATTAAAGTAGTGTTTAAGCTTCTTGTTTTAGCTATTCAAGTGCCTTTGAGTCCAGCTTGTGATTATATCAAGTATTTATTGGAAATAGTATTCATTGTTTTGCCCTTAATAGGCCCAAATGAGTTTGGAGACCTTCCTTGCCCTTAATAGGCCTAACATCATTACATGGAGCCAGGAGTGGAACTTGTTGAAAGGGTATAACAGGAAGGAGCGGAGCAGATAAAAGCTTTCATATGAGCTGGGATGAAGCAGAAATGAGTTGGAGAATGCCTGTGATTTCAGCACTCTGTAGCACTCTATGTGTTGGTCTGTCAAACAAAAGCCTTACTACTGAGCCAGAAGCCCTGAAGAGGACTTTACTGTTGATCCAGAAGCCCTGAGAAAGAACTTTACTGCTTTTCAAAGAATTCCTGAAAAAGGGCTTTACTGCTGTTTACAGAAGTCCTGGGACTTGACTGATAATTTGTGTTTGATTTCTCAGACAGAAGCTTTGTCTGTTGGTTTATGTTACTTTGTCTGACAGAAAGTGAATTGCGATGATAGTGCTGGCAATGTGTGTGAATATTGTTGTAACTGTGCTAAGCATAATGTGTGTAAATATCATTGTGACTCTGTTAAAGTTTTTCTTCCCAAAAAGGCTTGGAGTGGAATAGCTACTGGAAACTGAGATTCAAGAGCTACCTACCTGTGAATCCAGGCAAAAGCTGGCTGGAAGAGGAGTCATTGAGTTTAGAAGTCAGCCTTGAGTTAAGAGGAAAGGACCTTTACTGAGTACTTAGTGCTGAATCATGAGATTGTAACTTACTTGTGACCTACAGGTAGATGGCCTTTGTACTTTCCACTAGCCTTTAGGGATAATTGACTTAAGGATGATTACTTCTTAAGGATGATTAGCTTAAGGATGATTGGAAGCCAGAGACTTCATTTGGATACTCAATACTGATTGATGAGATTATGACTTACTGAATATGTTTTGTTTAACCCTCTGTGGCCCCTTAGCAATAAATTGTTATGTTATATTGTCGAGAATGTATAGCTTTAGTTTATTGCTGAATAATTAGAGAGTTCACTATACTATATGTTCAGAACCTTAAAGTTATTCACAGTAGCAGTCCTCAGGAGAGTGGTTCCTGATTGGTTTTACCCATCTGTTCCAAAATGTATTTCTCAGAACTCAGCATGATATTCCACATTTAATCTCACCCTGACAGTTGTGTATATTGTACCAAAGGATGGTACAACCTAAAGTTATGTTTAATTTCTTACCTACCATATCAAATTATTAATGCACATTATATTACTGCCTATTATGACAATCAGATATGCCATTCTTATTGTTATCTCCATGTTTTCATTCATGTTATTTTCTCATTCTCATTCCTTAAGTATTTAGTCTTTTTTTTTCAAGAAAAACTGAGAGATCATAAAGCCTATTTCAAGTAATCAGTTAATGGACCAACAGATATTTATTAAAAGCTTGATATGAATTAAGTATTATGCTAAGCACTGGGGCTACAAAGAAAAGTGAAAAAAAAAAACCTAAAATTAAAACTAATCTTGCTCTCAAGAGTGTCATAGTTTAATGGAGTGATGGCATGTAAAATATTGTTCTTTTTCATTTGATATTGTCATATTACTTTCTTATGTTTACCCATAATTTGAGGCATGAAATGTTATATTGTACAATTCTCAAATTGTTGGGTTCTTTTTACTACTCCCAAAAAAATGTTCCTTGAGGATGGATACCCTATCAGTTTCTGTCTTCAAAACACATAGCATCTTGTCCAGTAGATATTTATTTGTACATATTTTATATTCATGATTTCTTAGACCATAGAGTAAGTCAACACATTCAATGAATTGTCTGTTAAAAATTAAATTCATAAGCAGAATGATAATTCATCACATTGTCAAATGTAAGGAAACTATACTTTTTTTTTTAGTTGTTTAGTTATTATTGATAGTAGCTGCAGGTAATACAAATTATTAAGAAAACAATAGGTCAAATAAGTGACATTAATTTGATGATATTTTCATGATTATAAATGTATTTCACCAAAGACATCCCCTGACAGCTCACCATGGCGTTAACATGGTCATTCAGTATCATTCAAAGCTTTGCTAGTGTAGTTCTAACTCTGACAAATCTTTCCCAACAGGAAATGTTTTTTGTCTTGTTCCATTTGTAACATACTATGTGTAATTCAGGTACCTCCACGTATAAATCTGAAAGCCTACTAACCTAGTTTCCATAGAACAAACTTTTTTGCCAATAGAAACACACCAAGAACATCTTACAAGTTAGAAATCTCAAAAATTTGCAATCTGAAACAGAAGAAAGAATTGTGAGATAGATAAAATTCTAGATCCACAATGATTTAAAATAAAATAATTAGACATTAAAAATCTGATTACAATTTCCTATGACATGTGGATCTTTTAGTTCTTTATTTTTTCATTCATTTTGATACATATTGGAAAATTTGTAGAAGAAAAACTGATTCATCTGGAGAAATAATAAATTGAAT
>JAQQSV010007770.1:0-13937 GCA_028646515.1 Pseudochirops corinnae
TATTGAACAAATTATTTTGTAAAATAAAAGTTGAATTTTTTTCATTTTAAAATCTCTCACTTCTCATCATTGACAATTTTTTCTTGATATTCAGCTTCCTTACTTTATCCCTAATCCCCATAAAATTACTGTTGATTTGAAATTCATAACAAAAATCTGAGCATCAGAAACAAGACTGTCAGTTGTATGTAATATAAAATTCCTACATATCATGAAGAATACCTATAGTCTTTTTGCAAAACATCTTATTTGTCATTGTGAAATTTTTTGATGGATCAACTTATTTTCACAAACAATTAAATAAGTGCAGGAACAGGGAAATATTACATCACTTATAGACTTTTAAAATTTAGATAGGTTTGCTGCAAGGATAATATGAAATAATGTTCTAAAATGCTTTAGAAATCATGTGGTGCTAAATTAATGAGCAGCTATTACTGGAGGAGCAAATAGAACGAGGAATTTTTCCCCCTTTCTTATTCATTTAGTCAAGTCATGGTTGTTTCTATGTTCATGCAATGTGTCTGTGATGTAACTTGGTGGGTACCAAAGAACAACCTAACCCCAAACCTCTCCCCAACTATGCCATTTTGTTATGGCATTTGAAATTGCCTTTCTTTGATATATTTTAAGACATTTTTTTTTCCCTAAAGGTCCTCTCTAAAATGAACATCTTTTACCTGAGGGAGAAAAAATATTGTTAATAATTTTGGACTCCATACTTTTTTTCCTTTGACAATCTGAGAGAATCCAGAGGAAGTGAACTAGGGTGGTGAAGTGTTTAAAGTACATGGATCATAAGAATGGATTGATAGAAGTGGAAATGTCTGGCCTGGAAAAGAGAAATTTGAGGTGGGGTTAGGGAGGGAACGGAACATGATAGCTGTTTTAATGTATCTTTAGAATTGTGACATTGTTTTGTCTGGTCCAAGAGGGAAGAACCAGGAATAATGGATGAGAGTTGCAAAGAGGAAGAGACAACAAATAAAAGTTCCTAACAATAAGAACTATACCAAAAATGATTTAGAATGACTTGAGAAGTGGTGAGTTCTTCCTCATTGAAAGTCTTCAAGTAGATGCTGGTGATTACTTGTCAGGGATGTTGTAGTAAGGAGTTTATTTGCATATGGGTTAAACTACATATCCACCGTGGTCTGTTTCAAATGTCATAATTCAGTTATCTTTCATTATTATGTCAACATGGATATAATTATCTGATTAGCAGGAAATAGGAATCCATATGCTTTGATCAGTAATTATCAAAATGGACAAGGGGAAGTTTTCAAAAGAAAGATCAAGCATACCCAAAAAGCAATTATGTATTTATTTCTAGGATAGGATAATAAAAAAACAGGTGAAAATGGTTCCAAATGAGATAAAGTTTGGTCTGAGGGCATTTTAATGAGCTAACTAATATGAGCACTAGGTAATATAATAAACTCTTCCATGCTTTGTATAGTTAAAAGGAGGAATTGAATGTTATCCTTCTACCTTCTCATTATCCTTATTCAATCCTTCTTCAAGCCAGACCTCCTTTTCTGAGTAATTATTTTCAAGGATATTTCTCTCTGGTTCCTGTTTGCTCTGATCACTAAGCCCTATGCTGAAAAACAGAGGAGTCAGAAGAATGGAGAAAGAAAGAAGGCTTTGTCTGTCCTTATCTGCTTTTTGGTCATTGTTGTTTTTTTCCTCCTATTTCAGCTTCTTCTGTCATATTCTGTTATTCTTGTCTCCTTTAAAATGTTAGTACAAATTTCAATGAGAAAATGGAATGTTAGGCTCATTTGAACTAAACAAGCCCCAGAGAAAAATCATGACTGAAGGATTTTTGGGGGAAGAGCTTCTCTCTGTGTCCAATGACAGGGAAAGAATTTCAAAGGTAGTTAAAATTCGGTTACAAAATAGTGCCTTTTTCCTATTAAAATTACTAGAGTAGAATAAACAGTTTGGGAGGAATCATAACTCATTCATGTCTTGGTTTCTTTAGTGTTTCATAAAGTTTTATTTGGTATCCATTCAGGAGAGACCAAGTGACATAAAGTCCACAAGGAAATTCTGTTAAGGTTTATGTTTGAATAACAGTGAAGAAAGGAATAGGCCTATGTCAGACAACATAGGGAAATGCAGCTATGAAACTATTCAAACATAATCCTTCTTTCTTTTTTTTTTTAAAAAAAAGGTTCATTAATTACTTCTTCCTCATATCACTTTTTTTGGGTGATCAGTCTCTGTGCCAAGTAAAACCAAATGACCCATTCCATCAAATTTTGAATCAGCTGAAAATATGTGAAAATCAATCAAGATTAAAATATATATTGTAACCCTGATCACTTACTGAAAGAGGTTGTCATCTTTCTTGGAACTGTAGTTTAAGATGCAGATTTTCCTGGCTACTGTTGCTATGTAGAATATTCTAAGACAAAATGTACTCTCCTGACTTAACTCTTCAAGACCTCATTGAGATTCTCTGGTTATGTATTTTAATAACTTAGTATTTCATATTTCATAATTCAGCATAGTTATCAATGATGATATTGTATAATGTAAATTATATTTTAATAGTTTTCAACATCAATTATCATATGACTTTTATGTCTAAGAAAAAAAGCCAATTTGTGTTTATGTAATAGCAAATGAAATGAGGGAAGAAAGTTTCTTCCCTGATGCATTATGGACAAGTAACTGTGCTGCATTCGATTTTATAATGATGACTGTAGCATGAGGAGGTTAAATGTCTTTCCCACAATAATTATTCTTCAGAATCAAGACTTGAACCAAGTTCTTACTGGCTCGTGGCTCAATTCTTTGTAGACTACATAATACTGCTTCATTGCCATTGTTGTTCTTTGGTTGTTCTTCAGTAGCGTCCAACTCTTACAGACCCATTTGGGATTTTCTTGGCAAAGATACTAGAGTAGTTTGCTATTCCTTTTTCAGCTCATTTTACAGCTGAGGAAACTGAGGTAAACAGGATTAAATGACTTGTCCAGGGTCACACAACTGGTAAAAGTCAGAGGTTAGATTTGAACTCAGGAAGATGAGTCTTCCAGACTGTAGACCCAGTATTCAATTCACTTCACTACTTAACTGCCTTAATAATTAATAAAGATTAATTCTTGTTATGTAGAACATTTAGATTACAACAAAATCTAATTCCACTTAGATTAAAAATCACCTGAAATGTGACTTGATATATATGTCACTTGTCCAACCCCTTAATGTTCTTTGCCTATATTTGTACTCAAGCACTTAAAATCCTATAGAATATGAAATTTCCTAAGAAGCCAGACTCAGTTTCCTAACCAAATGAATGATCGTAAAAATCAACAATCTTATTTTGAATTGCACTAAATGTTTCTGAGCACCTTTCCTTTTTCACTTCCCTGTTTTTCTTGTGTTTAAAGAAAATAAAGGCATGTAAGTATATTTTCCGAAAACCCAGAAAGAGTTTATATAAAATCTCTGAAGTTTGGCTTACCATCTGGAAGATGGAAGTACTTAAAATAAATCTCTACTGAATGGTTTTTGAGATTTTTTTCGATGTTGGGGGCCGGAAGAGACCTATGATTTTACTGTTAGAACAATAAAACTATTGAACTGCCAGCAAGGGAATGCCCTCTATGAATGCAGATCAGGAAGGGCTCAACAATTTGTTTAAGAGAGTTTTCTGGGCCACTGAGACTTTAAATGATGTAACCAGAGTCACATAGCTAGTATGTCTCAAAATGTACCTGGACCTTCAGTCTTCCCAACTCAGAAACTAATCCTTTATTCACTCGGCTACATTACCTCTCTCTGATATATCCCATATGCTTATTTTTATTCTTGGTAATGCCCTGATTCAGATATAGAGATGAGAAAAAACATGGGAATTCAGTTTGTAGAGGAGGAGTGATTTCTAACAGAATTCTTTATTTTAGAAGGGTCTATTGTAGGGTTGTCAAACTCACTGGGCAAGCAATCCGCAAAACTCATAAGATCAGGCAGGAGCAGATTAAAATATAATTGGAAAATGTTTAACAAAGTAAATTTTAAAATGCTATATAATGAAGATCATATTAATTTGTGATACTCTAAGACAATATGATGTAGGGATCTATTTCTATTTAAGTTTGACACCACCACACCACACCACTATTGAATCAGCTGTTCTAGATGAAGTATAAAGTATAAGGGAACACAAGCACAGGCAATGTAATGAATCACACTGTGAGGACTACAAGTCCTCCAAATAACTCCTTAGTGAAGGTAAAACATTTTGGGTTGGGGAATGACATTCTAGTCCTGTAAATTAATGAATGTGAGGAACTTCCAGTATATAGCTTTCCTTTGGTCAATCACTAGTATAAATCGGGCACTGAGGCAGGGGTCATCTTCAGTCAGTCAATCAATAAACAATTATTTAACATCTGCTATGTGCCAGGCACTTTGCTAAACTAATAATTTATTTGTAATTTAGTGCTGTCTGGGCCACTGACTGGGGAAATAAGTTATCCAATATCTTATAGAGAATAGATGGCAGTGTCTAGAATAGAACCCATGTCTTACTGATCCAACACATCAGCCATAATGACACAAATACTCTTGAAAATATGTGTTATTTCCAATTATTCTCTAATTTCTATTCTGTTGATATAAGCTATGTGGTATAATATAAAGTCATTGAGTTTTTAAGTTAGAGTTAAAATCTCTTCTTACTGTATGACCTTAGGACAAGGTCCGCACAATTTGTGGCCTGCCAAAGGATTTTGGGTGGCCCGTGAAAAATGTAGAGTATGTAAAAGAAAGTAAAGATATAAAGAGTGTTTTTGTCCATGCCCCACTTAACCCACCTCACACTACTCATTATTGTGCATGTCATTTAACGTGGCAAATGCACTTCCCTCCTATTTGTCACATGACCCACAGCAAGCAACCATTATCATCAGTCTGTCTCTATTCTGAGAAGAGAAAAAGATATATATTTTTGCTGTGTTTTCAGTAGTTACCAGCATTGAACAGGGACAAAGTGAGTGCATGTGCTCTCTATCCAACAAGAATCAACAATGCAAGGGCCTCTTCCCTTCTCTCACTGTGTGGCCACCCTCCAAGTTACATGAGTATCTGGCATTGTCTCCAAAGTCAGACACTCAGTCCAGTATTTCTTGGCATGTAAGCAGTTGCTATGGAGATTTCTTGGTTCCAACATTGAAGTTTTGGGGTGACTTTGTAAAATGGATTATAAAAAGAAACAGCGGATTGAATTAGAACACGGAGTATTTAATCAGGAATGGACAAAAAAATACTTGTTTAATTACATGAGAGACAAAATATTGTGCCTTATTTGCTGAGAAGTAATAGCCATTCCAAAGAATTACAATCTTCATCACCATTTTGGAAAAAAACATCCAGACTTAAGCAAATTAGATACCAATGAAAAACAAATGAAAATGTCCAAATTATTGAAAATCTCAGTGTGGAACAATGGTTTTTCAAGAAAGTAAACTGAGAAAATGAGGCAGCTACTAAGGTTAGTTTACAGATTTCTAAAGAAATCGATTTCAAAAAGAATTCCAGAGTATGATAAACTGCTGACAGGAAGTGAAATAGGTCCCATTTACTAAATGTAAACAGTAAGAAAACCTAAAAATGTTAAAAAAAATTATACCACTTAGCAAAGTAATTTTTTAACATTAATGTGATTTCATGATAAATAAAAATCTTAGTAAGTGTAGTTAATTTATATTAATTGAAATTTTCCCTTTTTTAATATGGTTTATTTGCTGAATAGTTTAATCATTAATTTTATCTTTACATGGAAAGTGAGCTGCTGAAAATCTATCTGTGGCCCAAAGAAGTTTTAATTTTGGCCCCTACCTACAGTCAAGTTGTGCAGGTCTACCTTAGGAAAATACTTGTAAATATGGCATTACACTGAGTTGGTCAATAACACCAATCCAATAAGCCATGATAAGTTATCAGGTGAGAATACATCTCACTGAATCCAATCAGAGGTGTAAACAAGGTCTGAAAAAGGCCTGGACACATTAATTGTGTCATCAAGCAAGTGTTCCAACAAAATCTTAAAAGAAGACTGCTTACTTTGTTTGTAGGATTTGTTCGACTCCTTTGTGGCTTTGTTTGTGTGTTTGCTTTTGTTTTGCCTTTTTTAAGTCTTAGAGCTAGTTTGGAATTAAAAATTAAAGTGTCTTACAGTTTGGTACAGAAGCCTTCTGTAATGGCAAGTAAAGAAGTACTTAGCGCCTTGTTTCAGCTATTTAATTATTTAGCACCTTGTTTCAGTTCAATTTTCTTTTAAGCCTTGCTCATGATTATATCAAGTCTTTGTTAAGAAACAGAACTTGTCCAACCCACATTGGGAGGAACTTACTGATTCAACAGAAAGGGGCAGAATTGGGAGGAGCTAATGACCATATATAAGGAGAACCCCAAGCTGGGAAAGAGCAGAATTGAGAAGAGAACACTTATGGTGGCAGAGTTGAGAAGGAGAAAACTTGTGCTAGCACTCTGTTAGTCTGTTCTCTCTGTGCTGATTTGTGTTTGTAATATTTTGTACAGAAACCCTGTGACCTTACTGGAAAACCTGAAAGAGTATTTTCTTGTTGTCTGTTTACAGAAATCCTGGAAGAGGGTTTCAGAGTTCCTGGGAATTTACCGATGATTTGTGTTGAGTTCTCAGACTTTGTTTGTGGGTCTGTGTTGATTTCACAGGCAGAAAGTGAATTGATGATGGTGCTAGCAATGTGAATGAACGTTGTTTTGTCTTCTGTTAAGCTTTGTCTTCCCAGAAATAGAAACTGAGGTGGACTGGACACTGTGAGCTTCAATATGGAACTGGACAAGGATCTGGACAAGGAACTAGAACAGGAACTGGATGAGGAGCTGGATGAGGAGCTGAGAGCTGCCTACCTTGGAATCCAGGTGACAGTTGGGTAAATTTAGGCAAAAGTTAGGACCATGGAAGAGGAATCATGGAATCTGAGAGCCAGCCTCAAGTCAAGATGAAAAGACCTCTACTTAATTCTGACTGAGAAGACTATGATTTACAGAGAATTTTGTGCTCTTCAACTTGTACCTCTTAAGGATGATTGAGTTAAGGATGATAGGAAACTAATCTCCAATTAATAAGAAAGAAGCCTTTTTGATTGAGAGACTAAGATAATGTGACCTAGGGGTGGAGAACTTTGACCTTAGTACTTTGTGTCCCTTAAGCAGGCTTGCTCCTTAAGGATGATTGAGTTTAAGGCCTTACTAAATGGTATCTTTTGCTTAAGACTATGTGGTCACTTTGGTGAAAACTATATGGTCACTTTAGTGATAAGTTGTTATGTTATGACAATGTGAATGCTGTACTTTGGTTTCTGTGAGTGTTTTGTCTTAGTTTATTACTGAATATATAGAGAGTTCACTATAATATGTGATAAGAACCTTACAGCTATTCATAGCAGCAGTCTTCTGGAAAGCTGCTCATGCTTGGCTCTACACCTTTGTAAAGCCATGCACAAGCAGTTTTCCAGAGGATGGCTACTGTGAACAGTTTTCAAGGTTCTGATTACATAGTATAGTGAATACTCTATTCCATAACAAATCAGACCAAAACATTCACAGAACTCAAGGTACAGCATTCACAATGTTGCAACTTGTCACAGAAAATCAAAATATAGTATTCACACCGGCTTATCACTAAGATGGCCACATAGTTTTCACCACAGTGGTCACAAAATTTTGAACAAAAAAACAATCATTTAGTAACTCAAGCATTCAATCATCTCAATCATTCAATGATCCTTAAGAAAGTTTGCATCCTTAAGGGACACAAAGTACAATAGTCAAAGTTCTCTATTCATGGGCCACACACAAAGTTTCAAGTCAGTAAATTATTCAGTCATCAGTCACTAAGTACAATCATTTAGTCAATTAATCATTCAATCAACTCAATCATTTAACCATTCTTCATCACTCACTATTCAAATCATCAAAAAATACACAAGCCCTCCACACCTAGGTCACTACAAAATTAGAATTTCTCAGTCAGTACACAGTATCCAAGTAAAGTCTTCCTTCAGCTTGATTCAGGGTGGTCTCTCAGATTCCCTGGATTCCATTCCATGGTCCCAGATCCTACCTGGATTCATCAGACTGTCACCTGAATTCAAAGGCAGACAGCTCCCAAGTCCTTGTCCAGCTCTCCACACACTTCCTGTTCCAGGCTGTAGCTCACAGTATCCAGTCCACTTCAAATCCTTCATAGTCTCTATTCCTGGGAAGTCAAAGCTCAACAAAGCCACAGACAGGTTCATATAAAGTACCAGCATCATAGTCATGCTTCCTCAATCTTCAGGAGCTCCAGCTGGCCCTTGGAAATCCTCAACAGCCTCAGAAGCTCTGGCTGGCCCTCAGTTCTGACTGGCCTGTGGAAATCCTTAGCAGCTCCAGCTGGCCCTCAGACTCTGCAGAAGTTTCAGCTGGTTCCCAGAATCAAAATCATTTCATCCAGGTTCTCCAAATCAAAATCATTCTCTCCAGCCTAGGGACCTTTCCTCTTCAGCCTCCCGGTGGCAGCAGCTTCTGCATCCATGGAGTCTGCTCTAAGAAGATCTGTCTCTCCCTCTCTCGAGTTTTTCCTTATATACATACTGTATTAGCTTCCTGTTTCAGCCAACCCTTTCCTGTTGCATCAGCAACAGGGATTCATACCTTCTGTTTCTTTAACAGAGAGTTGATTAATTACCAAGTGATAAGTACCTGTTACCTTTGCCAACACAAAGGGATCTTCGAATTCAAATTACATTACCATTACAACCTTTCAACCAAGAACCTAAGAATTATTTGGGTGAGGGTAAAGAAGAACTCCAACTTTGGAGTCAGCCTCAATCCGTATCTTTGTTCCCTCCACTAATTGGCCAGAGAAGGACTTTATGTACTTTAGAGGGCTAGAGCATTTTAGACTTGCATCTGAGTCCTAGTCCCATTGATATCCCATCAATATTTGAATACCGAATGATGAAAGATGATTGAATGATTGAATAATTGTTTGATAGGATCAAGGATCAATATCAAGAACACCAGAGATAGCATCTACATTGGTAGTTGAGGGAAAACACAGGGAAGGTAATTCCATTGCCCTCCAAGAATCCTATAAGAATATCTGAATGGTACCTATGGATTAATAATAATAGCTCACATTTCCATAGAGCCTGCTATGTGCCTGGCTCTCTGATAAGTGCTTTAGAAATATTATCCTATTAGATCTTCATAACAACTCTGGGAGATATTATTATCCCAATTTTATAGTTGGGGAAACTTAGGTAAACATTTTTTGTGACTTTCCCAGGGTCACACAGCTCATGTCTGAGGCCAGCTATATATGTAGGCATTACTGATTCTAGGTCCAGCACATCCACTATGCCACTTAATTTTCTACTTTAAAAGTACAGCATTAAGGAAAGCAAAGGACCTCCAGCAAGGAGCTTTTCCATGAACTTGCTTTCCCTTGGAATCTATATTTTTGGGAAAATGCCAGTCTTGAAGGGAAATGTTTTGTTCCAATTGTGCTATACCAACTTTGTAAATATTTCTTTCTAAATGTTAATTAAGTCTAGCTAATTGATATTGACTGATAATCATGGATAAATGTATGCTAGTAAGGATTCACAAAATAGAAAGGTCTACCAAAGCCTTCAGGGTCCCTTAGAAACTTTAGGGAAGAATTAATTCTGGAGACCTCATCTTCTACTTTGAATGGGAATTGGAAGAGTAGCTCCATGGTAGATATCTCTAAGGCAGAGAGACCGGAGTGCAGGAGAGAAAAAGAAATGTATGTGATAATTTTATTAAATATTTAAAAGAAATAGCAAATTGTACATAATAGATTTTTATTTCATGTGCAATCATCTTTTTTTATTATAATATGTTATAAAAATGCTTTATTCCATAAATTTAAAAAAAAGAGTAGCTCCAGAGAATTTGCTAAGGGATCATAGGCCTTTTAAGTCCTCCTAACATATTTTAGCCACAGTTTACTCTTCAATAAACTGAGGACAATCTACTAGATGACCTTAGAGATCTCTTCCAACTCTAAGGTTGTGATCATGATTCATTTTGTTTGATAGCATATATGACTTTGTGTATGTATATGTGTGTGAAAATAGAGTACACTAGAAAGTTTTAAAACTAATAATGCACTGGAAAGAATGCTAGATTTGGAGTCACATGACTAGGTTTGAGCCTATAACTCTACTACTGTTTAATTTTGAGCAAGTCGCCTTACTCCTCTAAAGACCTAAAAAGGTCTTTTCACGGAAACATTTATGTTATATGTTCCAAAATGTTTCACGATTTAACAGCTGAAATTTGGGAGATGGTGTGTGTGTGTGTGTGTGTGTGTGTGTGTGTGTGTGTGTGTGTGTTTGTGTGTGTGTGTATTTGATTTGGGGAAGGAGAGGTTGCTCATGATATATGAAATGCTAGCCTGTTTAATTTTAAGGCCATGAGTTGGAGCGCTACAAATCTCCTATGCTATATTGTTAATATGAATGGAGCCAGTACACTTACTCATACTTTCTGTTGATTAAAAAAGAAATGGCATATTTCTCATTAAGATTCTTATGAGAATCCAAAGGAAGCAAATTTGATTGTGTGTATATAAATATCTCTACTTGTATTTATCCCTAGTACAGTGCTTTCCACTCAGTGGGTGCTCAATAAGTGTTGAGTTAACTTAGTAATGGACTGGAAAAACATAGTTGGAGAAGAAAAAGATAACACACATTTAAAAATTAACTGGATGCATTTGAGAGCACTTTATGTGTATGAGAGCAGGAGAAAGAGAGGATATGTAGTACTGTTTATTTCCAAAGACAATGTAGTTACCATCTGGTAATGAGATTAAAAAGACCAATGTATGACCAGCATTCCTTTCTACATTGTTTGTATGCAGGTTATTTGGTTTTGTAACTAATGTTGTGGCAATGTTTATCCCCTTTTGTGTTGCCAATTCTTTATTCTGCAGGCAAACTGAAAGCTTAATTAAGACAAAGCAAAACACCAGGTTGATTTCTAGAATGTGACTTGTCCATTGTTCTTAATAATCTTAGTACTTCCCATCTAATAATAGCTAATATTTTGATAGACTACCACGTGCTGGGCATTGTACTAAGTGCTTTACAAATATTATTTCATTTGATCCCTAAAATAAGCCTGGGCTATAGATGCTATTATCTTTACTTTACAAATGAGGAAACTGAGGCAAATGGAGGTTAAGTGACTGAACCAGGGTCATACAGCTAGTAAGTCTTTGAGGCTAGATTTGAACTTAGGTTTTCTGACTCCACGTCTGGAATTCTATCAACTTTACCACCTGCATAACAATAGCCTCTGTGCCATAGAAAGTGAATTTGAAATTCAAAGGTTATCACAAGCATTTTTCCTGCTATTTGTCCATTACATCTGATTGTATTGTAGCAGAATTATGCTTGTCAACTTCTCTCTAAGTCAGTGACTCTCAACCTTCCTAATGCTGTTACCCTTTAATACAGTTCCTCATATTGTGGTGACCACCAACCATAAAATTATTTTTGTTGCTACTTCATAACTGTAATTTTGCTACTGTTATAAATCGTAATATAAATATCTGATATACAGGATGTCTTTCATAGTTACAAATTGAACATAACCCACAGGCTGAGAACCACTGCTCTAAATGGTCAGTCCTGCTTAGTCAAATATTACTTTCAAGCAATCAGGTTGACTGCATTGTAAGACTGAGTATTTTTAATGAATAAATGAATGAATGGTTACTAGTCCTCACATGTCATATTTCAAGCATGGGAAGATCTGGATGTCCTGGGTGGCATTACCCCTCAGAGAAGGTCTTTGGGCAAATGCTGATTGGTCACTTAATGGGTTGGCTATAGTTGGGAAACTTTTTTGGCAATGAGTTGGAATAGGTGGCATCTGAAGTCACTTTCAAATCAGAAATTCTATGATTCCATGATTCTGTGATCTTTTGCTAACATAGTTTACAGGTGACTCTATTGAAGGTGTTCAAGATAACCTATTCTTTATTACAGATATAAAACTATATATTAATACTAGATGTTAAAAGCTTTCAAGCTCCCTAAAAGCAAAGAAGCAATTTCATTCTCCTCACCCATACCTCTCTGTATTTCAAATCCCAGAACAAGGTCTAGCATGCAGTAGCTATTTAGTGAGTGTTTCTTGAATTGAATTGAATTAAATTAACACTAACACAACTGAATGAAAAGTAATTATGTTGTTTACATCAAATAGGCATCATCGTAAGTTCGATTTACTTGACTAGAAGTAGGTAGTACTTTTTTTCCCCTTATTTTATTGTTACACTGATTTGTTCGATTAAATTGTTTGATGGTTTAAATGTTATGAAGAAAATCATGTTAAATCACAGTGTGAAAGGGTTGGGGCACAACACTGGTTTGATTTGGAACTTAACCATGCAATTTTAAAACCCCTTTCATAAGTTTCCTTAAAGGCAAATAAGTCCTCTTAGATAGTATTTGTCCTTTATCATTCTATGACAGAACAGTATATATTTAAAGGTAGCATTGGATAGCAGAACCAGTGCTGGGTTTGGCCTCATAAGACTTTGGTCCAATCCTGGCTCTGCTACTTTAATATTTGTAGGATGTTGGAGAATGCACTAAATCTCTCTGGGTCTCAGTTTTCTCATCTGTTAAATGAGAAAGTAGGACGAGGTAGCCTAGAAGTTTCTTTCTAGCTCTAAGAGTATAATCCTAGTAGCAAAGTTCATCAATAGTTATTTTTTAAGATATAGTTAATTTTCAAACACAGAATTTTAAATTTTCCAAATACTGACCTCAGTCTTTTTCAGTTTTAGAACACTAACTCTTCAAATTAACTTCTTAATGATTTTGTATGTGCATTTCATATGTCGTCATTAGTATATAGAGAGTTATTGGCTTGAGAATGCAATTGCATGAATATTAGCAACAGTCTAGGGCAGGCTTCTACCTACCTTTTAGAAAACCTACACTCTGTGTTCTCTATTCCTCCATCTAGACAATCAGTTCCCAAGTTTTGGAAATTTTTTTTTTCAGGATCATCTCTTACATTTCTCCCTTTCCCTTTATTTGCCACATGGGCACCATTCTGGTCCAAGCCCTCACCACCTCCTCTTCGGACTATTACAGTATCCTCCTAATTGATCCTCCTTTTCCATAGTATCTCCTTTCCTCAACACATTCTCCATATAGTTGCCAAACATATTCCTAAAATGCCTGCTTATGTCACTCATCCACTCAATAGATTCCACTGGCTGTCTATTACCTCAAGAACTGCCTTTGACATTTAAAACCCTTCACAACCTGACATGTATCTACATTTCCAGTATTATCATGCATCAGTCACCTCTCGTTAGTCTGTGGTCTACCTAAGTGATCTTTAAATTTCTCACATTTTGCTCTCTATCTTCCATCTCCCATATCTATGTCTGCATAAGCTGTTACTCAGGACCAAGGAATCAAATTCCTTACAATTTCTATATGAGAAATTGATCCATTCCTTTCCTGATCCATTCCTCACTAGTTATTATTATGTATCATTCATATTTAAGGTACTACAAAAACATGTGGGTATATATACATACATACATACATATACATATATATGTACATGTGGTCTTCTCCTACAGAATGTAATCTCCTTGAGGATAGGGGCTTTAATTTTTTTGTCTTTGCAAGCCCAGTGCCTAGTATCTGGCACATAGTAGGTATTAAATAATCATTTGTCGAATGACTAATCTTCATTAAGCACCGTTGTATAAAATATGTTATGCAAAAAAAATAAAGTCTATTAGGCAGCTCTTCATTATTTCATCTGTGAGAAGGGAGGACTGGACCTCATTTAAGTTCAATTTGGTAGATCATAGATTTTTGTAA